>VDFB02387966.1:0-84611 GCA_007258455.2 Sequoia sempervirens | reverse complement strand
GGACATTACACCAACTTACCACCTTTGATGAGGCATATTCTATGATCGATTTGGCTTCCCACCCAACGGGAATGTGATCACTACCTCCAATGTACTCATCCCTAAGAAATTAAAACTTGGCATCAATAATGCCCATTATGCCTCCTCCCATATCACCATTGAGCACTTTCATATCATTGTGTAGCCTTTCCTAGCACCACACATCACATGCAAGCAAATCTATTGAGCAAATGCTCTACATCCACATCTTGGCTATCATACATTAAATGTACACAAATAGGAAGTAATATAACAAAGAAGAATTCATCCTCTTCCAATAAAATCTCACCCTCCCTTCTTCATGAGAACAATTTTCATGGTTTACAATCAGCGACATTTTTAAGCCTCTTTTGATGCTTCTCTTGCACCTTGTTGACACCATACTAGCCTTGACCCTCAAAAAGTAAGCAAGGTATGCAAAAACGCTTCCTAAAATAATCTTAGAGGAGAGTAATGTGCAAATTTTAAATTTTCACAATTACAAAAAGAAGAAACACATATAAAACATAAATAAAATTATACAACACAAGTGTACGTAGGGGAGACCCTTTCAAAAGGAAAACCCCATAACACAAACCAATTGTATTATCAGCAACAAAGGTTACAATACAATCGAACATGCCCTTGCAGGGTCATCACCAACATACAATTGTGGAGCAATTCTAGCAACATAACAATGCCTACAAATCAACTATCCAAACCTCCATCTCAAGCACCCAATAAATAGGAAAAAAATACACGAAATCATCAAATGGTAATTACAAAATTATGAGCTAAAAACACCTAAAATGTGACACCCAAATCCAAAGATAAGTTCATAGACTAAAAATAGCATATTCTTTCCACCTATCATAAGCTCATCATAATCCACTCATCAACTTGGGCATTCCATTTTGGCTCCATTATCTCCATTCAAAGATGCTTTATGGTGTGTCGTAACATTTATTATAAGTTGGTCAACAAGTTAACTCCCTCTTATAGCTCGTTTTTGTGTCCTAGATGTTTTTAGATTTCCAATGTGGGAAGCCCAACTTCTGGAAGCCATAACTTTTGATACAAGAGGCCGCTGTGGCTTTTATTTTAAATTGTAGAACTCAAAAATATTTGCACGACAAACATCCCTAAAATAGATTTGAAACAACCCAAAAAAATTATTTTGGCCAAAACTCAACTTTGCAATCCAAAAAATAAGTTTTTCTATTTCATAGTCTGAAAACTAGATTTTTATATTCTTAACATTAGGAGCAAGGTTGAGATACCTTTCCTGACATTTTCCCATTTGTTGAACACTTTGCAAGAGAAAAAGGAGCATCAACACCATCAACTAATTGCTAAGGGACCACCACCTTAACTTTTCTATGCTCACCGGCTTCACCATAGTATCTGCAATATTCTACAACGTGTCAACTTTCTCCAACATCACCCACCTATCCTCTACAGTGTAATGAACAAAATCGTATTGCACATCAATATGCTTCATCCTCACATGAAAGGTCAAGTTCTTTGCTAAACATATGGCACTCTAACTGCGACATACCACTATAATAGCTCCTGGACTTAGCCCGACATCTGAACAAGTCACTTAAGCCAAATAGCTTCCTTACAAACATGAGTACCTACCATGTATTCTACTTTTGTAGTGGACAAAGCAACCACAGCCTATTGCATTCTCATCTAAGCACCACCAAACATAGTGAAAAAATATCCACTTGAAGATCTATTATTGTCAACATCCCAACCAAATAAGAATCCACAAATAGCCACTAAATGCCAATCCCCTCTAGAATTACCATTAGAACAAATAGAGTACTTGGAAGTATCCTGCAAGTACCTAAAGGCCCTCTTCACTACATCCCAATGTACTCGTCCAAATTTAGCCATGAAACAACTAAGGACTCCCACAACTTGGGCAATGTTTGGTCTTGTACAAACCATAGCATACATCAAACTCTCAACTACACTAGCATAAAATACTCTAGCCATATCCTCCACCTCATTAGGATACACATTTACTCTGGCCCAACCAAAGCTTCATGTTAGCTCTATTTCTTCTAATCTCCATCCCCAATATCAACCTAGCTGCCCCTGATTCCTTCATCTAAAACTATGTTGGAAACTAAGACTTCAATTCACAATTCATACCCTTCTCATTATTAAACAAAATGTCACCAACATATAATGCAATAGTAAGGAAGCGATCACTGTCCATCTTATAATAGATGCAATGATCCAATTTAGACCTCAAAAATCCCAATCCCAACACAAATATATCAAAATTTTGATACCACATCCTAAATAATTGCTTAAGACTATACAAAGATTTCTTTAACTTACAAACCAAATTTTATTGACCTTTTCCAATGTAGTGCTTTGGTTGTGACATATAAAACTCTTCCTCCAAATCACCATGAAGGAAAGCTATCTTCGCATCCATCTACTCAACCTCAACATCAAACATTGCTGCAATACATAATATAAATTGAATGGATGTCAACTTAGCAACTGAGAAAAAAATCTCACCATAATCAATTCCTCAACCAGGGAATATCCTTTGCAACCAAACTAACCTTTTACTTCTCAATACTAGCATCTAAACAAATATTTTTTAACCACCATTTCTATCCAACTGGTTTACATCCATCAAGCAAAGGTACTAATTCCCACGTGTCATTTTTCTTCAATCTAGCCATCTCTTCATCCATGGCCATATTTCAAGACTCTACATAATTCATAATTTCATACCCATAACCTTGTTTACAGTCTTAGGCTCGCAAGTGTTAGTAATCAAAGCAAAAATACATTTGCAATCAAAAGGAGTAAACATGGCTGGGTCATTGTATTAGCTAAGTGAATCTCCTCAAAGACTAAGGTGGAGGTTTTATCTCTTCTTCCAAAATCTTTTAGCTACCTAAGCTCACTTTCTCATCATATCCTTCGTAGGCTTCTAGTTCAACTCTCTTGATCTTTGGGAGTAGTTGAACCACATCTTTCTTTTCATCCTTTTTTGATTGTAGAATAGTGGAAGAAGGCTTAACTTCTCTAAAGATAACACTTATGTTACATAAAAATCTATCAGCCACATGATCCCAACCGATGAGGATATATCTTACAATCTTGTTCTCCAACTTATGTTATTGCTGCAATCTGAGTGCTGGGTGCAAGATATTGTAGTTCCTTCTATATATACATTATTCTATGCTTACATATTTATTTTAATATATTATATATTTCTTATTTTATTATTATATTTATAAATTGAATTTTATTGTTAATATATTTTTTTTAATATTTATAGTATTATATAATAATGAATATAATTATAAATATGTTTAAATTGTTAATATTTATATTTATATTTTGATGGTTATAATTATAATTATAATTATAATAATATTAAATTGCTAAAAATTCCTTTTATATTTTTAATATGTATTTTGTTATTTATTTTATTTATTTATTTGTACTTCCATGCTTTATATCTTAGTGTTACAATTTTGGAGGCATGACAGTTCCATGCCAAATTAGGAATATGTGATACACCATTGATCTCCTTCACTCATCCATCAAGGAATTGAATTAGGATGCTTCCATGACCAACAATATTTAGACGAGAATCATTTCCAAGGTACACCTTCCCACCATTATATTCTTCATATTTTGTAAACCAATCCTTATGTGAAGCCATGTGAAAAAACGCACAAGAGTCAATCAAGCACGCAGCTTCTAATGCATGTGTAGCCAAGGCCACGACAAAAACATCACCATGACACCTAGGAGGACTTCTTAGACTCATCATCAAAATCTCTCTTTTTCTTCTCCTCCTCCCTATGATCTCTTCTAAAATAGCCAATTTTGTCGTAGTTCCAACAATTTGCCTTGGACTTAACAAATGATTTAGATCTCCCACAAAATTTAGATCTAGACTTCTCTTGCTTCTTGTCCTTATTCTTACCTTTTTCCTTCTGGCTACTACAAACACCTAGGGCCTCCTTAGTAAATTCAAAAGTCTTTCTTTGCATCTCTTCAAAAAGCAACAATACCACCATGTCATCCATTTTCCACTTGGTGGTAGTGCTGCTCCCAATAGCCATAACAAGGTGGTCCCATGAAACTACCGAAGAACACAACAAATTCATGCAACGATCCTCCTCCATTTTTACTCCAACAAAGTTTAATTGGGTGACTATCATATTGAAAGTATTCAAATGGTCAGCTACCAATCCACCATCCTGAATCCTAAGGATATATAACTTTTCAGAAAGAGTTTGTTAACCAAACATTTAGGTTGATACAAATCACCCAAATTCTTCCAAAGAAGTGTTGAGGTGATCTCTTTGTGAACATTTGTTTACTACTCTATCTATAAAATAAATACATGAATTAATAATAGAGATGACAATGCATATTGGATACAAGAATAAAATATATCTTTATTCACACATGAAATTATTACTAAAAAAAAAAACTAGAGATGGTCAACCAAAGATAAAAGTCGATCCGCCTAGATCATACTACTTTCCTTGACGATACACAATCTATTTAAAGGACCCAATGGCTGCCAAGAAGAACACAACCGTCAACCAACCGATGCTTATAACTACCTGAAGCTGACAAACAATTAATACATAGTCGGACAATATTATCGAAACATAATAATACACATTGTACACTGACTACATCATCTCCCCCCCCCCCAAGAAAAAGTTGTCTTCCAAATGACAAGTAAACATCAAGTAACATTAGAGAAGACTTTCCGAACTGGTGATGATATTGTAGACAAGTACTTGTAAACAAACTTAGAAGTGTACTTTGCAAACTCAAACTTGAAGTGTACTTGGCAAAACAAATGAGTGTGATGGGCTCCTGGGGATAGTGCCCCCAATGAGGGTCTAGGGGCAATGCCCCTCGCAAGGTTCGTGGGCCAAAACCACACAAACTTCATGGCATACATCACTTTCATGATTTTTTAAGAAGGAAAAAACAATGCTAACAAAGCCAAAAAATCAAGATTTTGGAGTGTTTAACCAACGTATGATAACAACCAAGGAAAGAAGTTTTGTATGATGATTGATGGTCGTATGACATTGACCACCAAAACCCCATGATTTTGAATTGTTGGTCGTACGATGTGGATGCAAAGTGATCGTCGCTTTGGGAAGGGCATACGTTTGTTGGCAAGAGAGGACCGTATGTTATATTTCACCCTCGATCATACCAAATGATGTGCAATGCAAGAATAGAATGGCCATCGTATAATGCGGGTAAAGAGCGGTCATACAATGTAGAGTGAACCAATTGAAGGGAGCTTTTGTTCAATGTAAGTTAGTCATACAATGCACACAAATGATTTCTTGAAGGGTCGTACGATGTAAACAGAGGGTGAATGTCATATGACAGGCAGAATGAATCACTTGCCACGAGCCATACGCTAAACCCTATAAATGGTTGTACGGTGGAGTTATAAATGACCTGTACTATGCAAGGAGCTTTCGGGTGTGCCATACACTGCACACAAGCCATATGTTATGATTTGAGGGAAACCATACGATAGGAGGACCATACACCCCCATCATACAATGCACTGAATAATTGGATGTTTTGGTCGTATGTTGTGTTGAATGATTACCTGTTTTGGTCGTACGTTGTGTTGAATGACTACCTATTTTGGTTGTACGCTATGTTGAATGACCACCTATTTTGGTCGTACGACTTGGACAAGCCATACAATGTGGTGAATGGGTGAATGCATTGGTCGTACATTGTAACTTGAGTGATCCCATGCAATATAAGTTTCGTTCCCTTCGTCAAGTGAAGTTGTACTTGATGCCACCGTATTAGATAAATCTACCAAATAGAATCTAGCAAGACCCTTTACCTTTCTATCGATCAAATACCTATCATCTTGTGACATTGCAATAAGCTCAACACACACACAATAGAAAGCAAGCATTCTAGAGCTGATTGGGAAGATTTTTTAGGGGATTTAAAGAAGAAATTTCGAGAATTTTTGAATTTGCATCATGTTAGTTCCATTTTTTTTCTTTTGAGCATCTAAATTTGTAAATGATTTCTAATTTTTTTAGCATGTCAAATGTACATAGTTTATTGAATTGAATTGAATTGATTCAATTTGTCTAAATTTGTGGATTGTTTAAAATTTAAATATTTTACATTGATTTGAATCAATTTTTTTCCATTTTTTTTTTAATATAGGGTTTACATTTTAGGGTTAAGAGATGATATAGGGGTTTTTTTGCCTAGAAATGTAGCAAGAGCACAACCTTCATTAGATGCTACAAGGTGGAACAAGAAGGTGCACAAAGAAGTAGATAAAGCATGTGCAATTTTTTGGCACTACAACAACCTTCCCTTCAACGTGGCAAGGAGTCCATATTGGGAGTGTTTGGTGGCAGCATTGACAATTGTAGGGAAAGGATACAAAGCGCCCTCTCCAAGAGATTTAAGTGGCAGGTTGATTCAAGATGCTCTTGGAGATGTACAACAAATTGTGGAAGATCAAAAGAAGCAATGGAAAAAGTTTGGATGCACAATTCTTTCAAATGGGTGGATAGATGGAAGGAACCACACCCTCCTCAATTTTTTAGTGGCTTCAAATGTTGAGTTAATTTTTTTGAAGTCAATTGATGCCCCTAACAAAATAAAGAATGCAAAAAGTTGAGCTTGATGTTGGGGGAGGTTGTTTTAAAAGTGGGCATACAAAATGTTGTCCAAGTTGTTACTAACAATTGAACGGCATATGTGACGACTTGAAGATTGCTTCAAGATAGGCATCCAACACTTTTTTGGACCCCTTTTGTGCTCATTGCCTTAACCTTCTTTTAGAGGACATAGGCAAAATTGATTAGGTGACACAAATTGTAGAAGCAGGAGATATAACAAAATATATTTATAATCACCCATGGGTTCTTAGCTTAATGAGAGATCACACCAAGGGGAAAGAGCTTGTGTGATCGGGTGCTACAAGATTTGAATCTAATTTTCTAACGTTGCAAAGTATTTCTAGTTTATTGACTCCCTTGAAGCAAATGCTTGTGAGTCAAGCATGGCTAGACTCAACTTATTCAAAGAAGGTTGATGGAGAAATAGTTTTTTATGATGTTTTGTGAATAGAGCTATAGAGATTGTCAATGTAAGTTCAAAGTTCAAACTTAATTTAAATTTCAAATTGAATCCTTTATTTTTAAAATCTAAAAGTATTTAGTTTCATTGTAAGTTGTAAGTTAAGTTTGCTTGTACTTTGGACTTTATAAGTAACAAAGTTATTGGTGAGGGGTTCTGCGGTTGGTGGATGAGGAGAAAAAATCAATGGGATATATTTATGAGACCATGGATAGGGCCAAAGAGGCCATCCAAGACTATTACAATGGGGATGCCAATCAATTTGCCTCTATTTGGGAGATCATTGATCAAAGGTGGAACAATCAACTCCACCAACCCATTCAAGCAACGAGGTACTACCTCAACCCCAAGTTTTTCTTCTCTAATAGCTTCACGGATGTTAACAAGGAGGTTATGGAGGGCCTATCCACATGCATTGAGAGAATGTACCCAAGGCTAAGGTGAGAGAACTCATCATACCTGAGTTGCAAAATTATAAGCAAACTAGGGGGAGGCTCTTTTCTTCGCCATTAGCTATACGAGGAAGATCCACCCAAACACCAAGTAAGAAAAAGTGAAGTCTTATATCTTGCAAGTTATGAATTAAAATTATTAATAGAATATTCTTTATTTACAAAATATTAAATATCTTATTTGCAAGTTCTTGGTGGGAAGATTGGGATGGAAATACCCCAAATCTGCAAAGGCTAGCCCTTCAAATTTTGTCTCAACCTTGTGGTGCTTCAAGCTGTGAGTGCAACTGAAGTTTGTTTGATGCCATTGACACAAAGAAGCATAATAATTTGACTCAACAATGCCTCAATGATCTAGTTTTTGTGCAATACAACCTTTGGCTTCACACAAGAAATGTGGAGGACCAATCAAAGCAACTTATTGATTTGGATGAGATTGATCCCTACAATGACTGGACTGTGCAGGATGATGAGCCCTCCTTGTTTATAGAGGATGAGATTGTTCATTTCAAAAGGCAAGCTATGGAGGATGTGGCTACAACAAAAGCAAGGCAGATTGGATTGTCATCAAATGAAATTGATATGGCAAAGGAGGAGTCATTGCCATCTAGCAACAAGGTGGAGCCATAGGCACAATCTTCTAGGCCAAGCAAAGAGCCACAATTGAGTGCGAGGACCATACCCTACTACCCAATTTTTCACTACAACAAGGAAGAGGAAATTGTAAATACTTGTAATTTTTTACTTGCCTAGATATGCAATTATGATGATGATTTTCTAAGACAATCATCATAAATTCATAATAGTTATTAGTTAGCAACTAGCTAATGTATCCATTGTCCAACTTCGCATGATGGTACGATTTTGTAATCCATATGTATTCAAGAAACAAATCTAATGGAAAACATTTCCTCGTGGTTTTTTAGACTCATTTGACACATTTTGTAATTGAATTTTGCAAAATAAAATGTGTTTTTTAAGAAATTTAAGTATTTTTAAGTTGCCAAGTTTTTGTCAAGTACTCTTTGAGTCTAAGTTTGCAAACTACGCTCAAACCAACAATACCATACCATGCAACATTAATATTTCGAGAGATTCCAAAGGATCTACCGCAAGAGACCAAGATCATGGCATTCAACTGTTCCAAAGGGGCAACCGCCCAATATTAGGACATATTGTTAACCCCATGTGCAAAAGAGTGAGATTGATGAATTGGTTTAGGAGATGTTGGATGCGGATATTATTCATCCCAATCCAAGTGCTTATACTTCTCTAGTGTTTATGGTTCACAAGAAGGATGATACTAGGTGCATGTCTCCAAGACAAACAATGCAATCTAAGCTAAAACAAGAGGAAAGAATCATCTTCAATCTTGAATTAATTCTCGAGACACATACAAAGAAGCTAAGGAAATGGGAAATCATAGAGTAACTCATCATGTGGAAGAATTTTCTTGTCAAAGATGATATGTGATTTCATTAAAAAGTATCCACAATTGATCCATGTTGAGGACAATACTTGTCTAAAGAGCATGTTATTTCCTTAACCCATTAATTGTATTGGGATATGTGTGGCTAACTTGTGGTTAGCATAACCTTTAGTTAAGTCATATGATCATTTCTATAGCTTTACATAGGTAGTAGGGTTGGCCCAGGTGGTCTTCATAGGATGGTAAGGTATACATAAGTGATATTGGTTAGTATAATATCATCATATTGTGAATTCTTTTCTTATCGAAGACTTTTGGAGATTGTCCCATCTAAGTGGTTTATTATTATCAAGCATTTGCATCTTACTTCATAGTATATCCTTCTCCTATGCAAGTAATTTAGTTGCATGAACCAATACATGGGATAACAGAGCTTCGTAACCTGCGCTATGATATATGTCTTCATGCATGGGGGAACAAATATCACCTCAGGAAATACTTTAGAAAACTTAATGTGGTTTGTGTTAGTGTTTTATAGCTTCGGGAGCTATTTTCCCCTAGTTCAAGGCCGGTCGGCCTTCATGTTGCAATTAATATTTTATATTAATTCTTCTAAGGGAGCCGACCTAGATGAGAAGTCACCTAGTTTTGTATATATGCAAGGTGGTGATCATTCATTTCAACAAGAAGTCACTTTCTCATTTTGCATTCCTTTAAGAAGGAGTTCGCACTTGTAGCAGCAGATCATTTGTAGCAGCAGTTCATTCCTAGCAGCAGTTCGATAGTTCGATCTCAAGGACAATCACAATAGTTCACTCAAGTTTGCACTTTCAGCAGTTCGCCATTTCTTCAAGCAGCAGATCATTATCTTTTAGCAGCAAACCAAATTACTGAAGAAGTGTATTCATTTGTGATTCGCATCAAGGAGAGGTGTTACTATTCTTTGTATGAGAATCGGCCATGCTTAGGGCATGATTATTTTGTATACAGAACTCTGCTCTTATTCATTTGCTTATATATAAGAGAGATTATTTCTTGCTGGGTTTTTCTCCCTCGAGTAGGAGGGTTTTCCCAAGGTAAAAATATTGTGTTCATAGTTCGTTGTGTTGCATTTTTCTGTTTATTTCATTTCTGATCATAAATCTAACATGGTATTAGAGCAGGTCTAAGAAAAGATCTAATCAGATTTGTGTAAGCAGTCAAGTCAATTTTTCATCTAGGATAGATCCTTGAAGGTGAATTTGTGCGGAAAAAGAAAATGGTGAACGGTGTCAAGGTAGAAGATAGGCTTGATGGAGCCTCAAACTTCCACTCTTGGAAACCCAGAGTACTTATTGCATTAGAGGAGAATGATCTTCTTGATTTCGTGGAGAGTGATATGCCCGAGCCTTCCAATGATACTGAGAAAATCTAGTGGAAGAAAAATAGCACGAAGGCTAGAAAGATCATGATAGACTCTGTGATGAATCACCTAGTACCAATCATCTCCAAGTTGAAGACAGCTAAAGAAATATTTGATACTCTAAGAGGATTATATGAGATCAACAATACCAACAGAGCCCTTGCTTTGAGACAACAACTTCACCATGTAAAAATGGATAAAGAAGATTCAGTCATCTCATTCTTTATGAAGATTGCTGATTTGAGAGATCAGTTGAGCACTATTGGGGATATAATTGCAAACCGAGATCTTGTTATGTTGGTACTAAATGGTCTTCCTCAATCTTGGGAACCCTTTATTCAAAGCATCAATGGGAGAACCCTTTATTCAAAGCATCAGTGGGAGATCTAAGTTGCCCAAGTTTGATCATCTTCGAGCTGATCATATTCAAGAAGAGTCCAGGTTGGTAGCAAGAGGAATTGGGCGAAACTATTATGATGTAGAAAATCAAGTTCTTGCTACACATACTTCTAGAGAAAGAGGCAAAGGAAGAAAGAGGAATAGAGACAAAGAATCAGATTCTATGCCAGAACCGAAGAAGAAGAAGGATTTCTCTCACATTCAATGTTTCAGGTGTGACAAGTATGGTCACTTTGCTCAAGATTGCAAATTAAGGTCTACACAACATGTTTCTACTGCGGAAATTGACATAGGGACATCTCCGAAGGAGCCAAGCTCTAAAGTTGATTCAGAAGGTTTCTTATTCTAAAGTCGATTAGTTTCTTTGAAGACGAGGAATTAACATTCAGAGGGAGTTTGACAAACCAACAGAGGCAACCTTGGATGAGGAGGTCAGGAGGTTGATGCCAGTACTTGGAGCTCCAAAGGGAGTCACATCATCATGAAGACTTGTTGTATTGTATATTTCTCTAAGACAGAGAAATATGAGGCGAAAGCCCTTGTAGTGTATATTTCTCTAAGACGGAGAAATATGAGGCGAAAGCCCTTGTAGTGTATATTTCTCTGAGACGGAGAAATATGAGGTGAAAGCCCTTGTAGTGTATATTTCTCTAAGACAGAGAAATATGAGGTGCGAGCCCTTGTTCATCTCTGAGACTGAGATGAGACATCATGTTGAGAGACTCCATGACGACATCACTTTGAGAGACTCCGTGATGGACTCTTGTACATCTCTGAGACTGAGATGTGGGTGCAGCCATTATGAGCGTCATGTTGAGAGACTCCATGACAAGGACATCTGGAAAATACCTCCCTAGCTAAGAGGGAGTGTTAGTGTTTTACAGCTTCGGGAGCTATTTTCCCTTAGTTCAAGGCTGGTCGGCCTTCATGTTGCAATTAATATTTTATATTAATTCTTCTAAGGGAGCCGACCTAGATGAGAAGTCACCTAGTTTTGTATATATACAAGGTGGTGATCATTTATTTCAACAACAAGTCATTTTCTCATTTCGCATTCCTTTAAGAAGGAGTTCGCACTTGTAGCAGCAGATCATTTGTAGCAGCAGTTCATTCCTAGCAGCAGTTCGATAGTTCGATCTCAAGGACAATCACAATAGTTCACTCAAGTTTGCACTTTCAGCAGTTCGCCATTTCTTCAAGCAGCAGATCATTATCTTTTAGCAGCAGACCAAATTACTGAAGAAGTGTATTCATTTGTGATTCGCATCAAGGAGAGGTGTTACTATTCTTTGTATGAGAATCGGCCATGCTTAGGGCCTGATTATTTTGTATACAGAACTCTGCTCTTATTCATTTGTTTAATTGTTTATATATAAGGGAGATTATTTCTTGCTGGGTTTTTCTCCCTCGAGTAGGAGGGTTTTCCCAGGGTAAAAATATTGTGTTCATAGTTCATTGTGTTGAATTTTTCTGCTTTTTTCATTTCTGATCATAAATCTAACAGTTTGAAGGAGGTCAATGAGGAAATCCATGGATATAGATTTTGATTGATATTCCATAATCATGGGACTATAAACCCCTGCTTGCAACTGAAGATTTTACAATGCAACAAGTTATATGTGATCAGATATATGATTCACCATCTTGCTTCATACAACTTTAAATATAAGCACTTTTGCAACTGTATATTGTCTTTGTTGCAAAAAAGACACCTACTTATCTGGTAGCCATTCATAATTATTTGAACGCATCTAGAAAAAAGTTGCAGGATTTGAGACTGGACTGGGTCACAATTAATTTTCTGAGTATGTAGTTTCCCTAATGGCAAACCACTTGAATGCATATAGTTCTCAAGCATATACAGGACAACATCCACATTATTTAGGTTTCTGAATAATAGGCTATGAATACTTGTGCTATGTAAGGACAACTCCCATGTATATACTCAGAGACACTTGATTAGTATGGAAAGTCAAACTAACAAAGCAAGTCAACACTTTAGCTCAACATGAGCTAGTCATTGATCCATTTCCATCACAACATTACTTGACTGTTATTGTTGAGAGTGCTATTACTATCATATGCAATCTTTGAAAGTCCATCACAAAACTCCAATATAAGTTTGTTAGGTCTAAAAAGCTACAGATCTTAGTGAGGTTCTTCAATGGAGGCCAATCTTTGATAACCAAGATTTTGGTATGATCGGCATGGAAAGAGCACTAACCGCTATAAACAATTCAAAGATACTGAATTTTAACCAAGTCAAAAGAGAACTTGGCACTGTTGGTTTAAAACTTGTGTTGGACTTGGAGGCCTATGAGACTTGATGATATCTTCTAGGTACTCTTCCCAAGTGCATCTGTGGATGACAATTTCATTGCCGTAAAGAACCACAAAATTATGAGGAAATGAAAGGAAAACATCATCTATGAACTGTGTAAATACAGTTGACGAATTTGGGACTAAGTTTAAAAGTCCCTGTTTGATCTTTAAGGTTCTCTTCTATGTTACTGGAATCGGCCCTTTACCCTGCCGATTCCGGGTACGGATACGTTTCCAAACGGATTCGTGCTGGAAACCCTGCGGATTCGAATAGGGTTCGGATTTTTGTATTAAAAAACGTTTCCACGAATCTACATGATTTTTCCTCGAATCACGCCGTTTTTTTCCTGACGTGGTGTTTTCAATCTGATTCCGGCGTAGTTACCAAATTGGCTGCTCGTTTTGCTTGGTGTTTTCGCCACGGCAATTTGCTTGGTCATTTTAAACTCTATTCCGTCCGCCATTCAGACACACGCAAGCTGCAAGGAGATTGGTCGCGCAAGGAGAAACTCAGTGTCGCCGTTCAGGGAAAAACACAGGGAACTGCCGTCAAAGGAGATTTTCCGCCATTTTTTGTCTTTCCTCACGTTTTCCTCTCCCAATTTCGTCTGCCGTTTGTCCACCATTTCCAGGTCCGCCATTTCCAGGTATTACCGTATTTCTCAGCTCGTAAAAATTAAAACTTCAATTTAATTTTCGTGTATAGTTTATATTTTAATATTTTATAATAGTTATTAGTTTTTATTTTTAATTTTTATATTGTTTTATACTTTATATGATAATATTAATAAATTATTAAATAATATAATATTTAAATTTTTAATAATATTGTTTTTATTATTTATAAAATATAAATTTATAATATATATTATAATATATTAAATTATTAATACATAATTTTAGTTTATTTATTTAGTATTAAGTTTTAACAAATTTTTATTGTAATAATATTTAATATTATACAATTTAATGTTTTTAGTTTTTATATTTATAATTTTATAATTTTATTATATATAAAAAAATTAAATTTATTTTAGTATTTTAATATAATTAAATTTTAAAATTTAAAACTTTAAAATTTACATTTTAAAATAATAAATATAAATCTAATTATTATTTTGTTAATTTAATGTTAAAATTTATTTATTTTGCTATTTTTTATTTTAATAAATAATAATCAATAATTTAAAATTAAAATTATAAATAAATTGTAATTATATTAATTAGTAATTACATATTATTTATTAAACGTTTATTTACTTCTTGTTTTTACTTTTTTAGGCTGCAAATATGTCTATATCTATGATTTTTATATGTTTTATGTACGGACGTACCCAAACGTACCCACACCAAAAAAAAAAAAATTGCCGTATCGGCGTACCGTACCCGTACCCGTACCCGATTCGGCAACTTAGGTTCTCTTCTAGACATCTTCAATCCAGATTCGATAATTAAGCCAGATAGAAAATTTTGAGGTTGCCAACAACTTTGTTCCATGAAAATTCTCAAAAGATCATCAGTGTGAGGAACTAATAAGCTATTCTTAACTTGATTTTATCAAGAAGCAATATCAATATACATGACAGTGCCATACTTTTTGAAGCTATCATAATTGGAAAGGGTGATCAACTTGTTAAATGTATCATGTGCACACCAGCTCCTATGCTTGTAACCTCACTCCATTTACATTATTCTCTTAAATTGATTAGTGTTTATGTAGACCATTTTGACAAAGCCAAATAGAGAACCAGATCTATGTTATGTTAAGTTCTGACATGTCAATAGTACCCCAAGTCCAAAATATTGGAAACTTGCAAGAAAAGGTTTCCTTGTATATGCAGCATATCCAAAAACAGACAGGACTTATTGATTAACCCATAAAGAACTCTATAAAACTGACTTAATGGCACGTGTAGAAATATATGCAACAGAATTAGAATTAGTCCATAAAACTATCTTGGAATCAACAGCTGAAAATCAGGCAAATGAGAAAGATCGACAAGAAATTCCCTCAATAAATGTCCATGGAAACAAAGACAAAAATGAAGATGGATGATGCAAGTTTCTGGCCAATGGTAAATATAAGTAGGAAATGGTGAGATTCTGAATTCAAGTTCATGGAATAAGAAGTGAGCGAGAATATTTTTCAAGATATGTTAGGATTCACTCACTTATTGATGATAAATTAAGAAGTGAGTGAGCTCGGAAATGTCTTTAGAAGACTGTCAAGAAAAATGCATGCTCTGTAAGTCTTCACAAGAAGATACAAATGCAGGACTCTAAATTACACTCTTAATCATTCCAGGGTAGAATTCCACGATATCGTTTGAACTTCACTTTGAAGTTAGTTTAAGAAAAATGTGTTCTTTTCTAAAACCATTTTAGACTGGCCATACATCCGGATAAAATCAATTTTCTTTCAATATAAAAATAACTAAAATGGAGTTCATGAGCTATTTGATAATGGGAAAAACCCATCTTGACTTAACCTTAACATAACTGTTAAATAAATTGGAACACTAAGGGTCAAACTTTATCGAATGTTGGTAGAATTTATTTAGCCCTACTTATCTAACAGCATAAATCAATCATAAATTATCCATAACATAACATCTCAGACAGCAGCACTGTAATGTTTTTAACAAAATTGGTTTATTTGCTTCTTTTAACAAAATATGGGAAAAAATGTCACGACCTTTTTGTCCAAGCAAAATTAGAATATGAATGACACACAATTAGGGTGTCATTCACAAAAACCCAAATGAAGTTTAACTCGTTAAATACATTGATCCTTAAATACTACACGCCTTTGGTCAAAAAAGACTTAACCTTTAATTTAGCATGCCATAAAGCAGGAATAATTAGAAATCCTTGTAGGTGTAGTAAAATCCCAATTGAACGACAAACAACGGTTTTCAATTAATGTGCTGAACAATATGCAGAGGCAATGTGCGAAAACTCAAAAGATCAAAAATTACAATGAAAAAAACTAAACTGGTGAAACGATTCCACGTAGAATTTTTTAAAACACGGACATCTACTTAATAGAGTTGCTACCCGTAAACAGCAGATCCGTAACGTTGTTTTCTTTTGAGCATCCGACCGTCCGCTGAGATCGCGCCATTTTCCAGAGATTCTCCGGGGGGCATCATTTTCAAATTCAGGCCCTAACTTCAATTTTTTCTTTACAGTTGACAGGGAACTCTCCAGCTATCAGTTCAGGGATTTAATTTTTCATTGAAAGGAGACCAATTTGACCACTATTGATGTAACTAAATGCTTAAACGATGTATCCCTTATGTAACAGTCTCATGACAGGTTAGTTAGAATTTTTAAGAGCTTTTACAAGTGGGGATTCTAAAGATTTTGTAGTGGAAGCAAAATTTTAAGTTCTAAACAAGTTTAGGTAGCTGGGAGTCTTATGGATTTTTAGTAATAGTAGATGAAAGTTTAGGTAGTTGGGAGTCATATGGATTTTTAGCAATAGTAGACGTTGGAAAAAAATTGTTAATTTTTTAAGTTAAAAATTTTATTTTAAAAAATGATCTCAAAATTTGTTGGTATAATTTTGAAAATTATAGATAAATGGTCATAAAATCTTTTATGCCAGTGGAAAAAACTTTCCGCATCACCCCAAAGAAAGACATATGTTGAAAATCTAAAAGTAGGGGCATTTATTTTCCTTGAGAAAGGTAGTAATTTATCCTAAGCATAAAAAAAAAAAGTTTCATTAGACCACTTGCTCCACAAAATGGTCCCTCAGGGAGACTCCATGGGGTTGCTTCCTTAATCTATTAATTTATTTCAAAATAGTATTCTTCAATCCTTGGCACTATACAAAAGGAAGACAACAATTATTGACTTTATATCTTTGACTTTCAGAAAGTATCGAGATGTTTATCCTCCCAACTAATAAAAAAAAAATCTTTAAACTAGATTAAGAAACATGTACCTTAAAATTGGTCAAATACTTCAAATTTACAAAAAATATAGGGCTTTAACCCAAAAAAAACTTAATTGGCATGTGGGCCACAAGAGAATAAAAAATGTTAACAAATAATACCTCAAATATCCATCCATGTAAATAAATATAAGTATTAACATGTTATTAAATGAGGGTGATCATTAGGGTGGAGGGCCTAGCTCGATTGGCTAAAGCATCATGTTACAGGCAAGAGGTCATGAGGTCTAGTCTCTCCTTTGTCCCCGTGGTATCGAAGGGCGTGTCACACCAATGTCACTGGTCGCATGAAAAAAGTTTACCAAGCGCACTATAGTCTATTGGGGGGGCTTCCCAATTCCTATAGTCTAAAAAAAATAAAAAATAAGGGTGATCATTAACATAATTATGAGCATATCCTATCCAAAGAAAAATTTAGAAGGGGCTCCCAACCAAATTCTAACCTACTCAATATATTCTCATCTTCAACGTCTATTAATAGTGAACCTTCCCCATTCTACCAAGGAGATAAGTTGAGTAATCCAAGGTAGATTAATTTATGAATTAGATCAAAACATGTTGGACTATTGGATTCATGATTGAGGCATGTAATCATGAATTGACTGAGAGTATTTTATCACCAAATTGAAGGATATATAATGCATGGTAATTGGTAAAGAGTGTCAATGGCTATAAGGAATGGTCTAAATCATCCCCAAATGCCTTGATTCAATTTATTGACATCATAAGAACTTGGAAAAGTATGAATCCTGATTTTTCCTCCTATATAGGTAGTGAATGTAGTGTTTTCCTTGATGAACATGTGTTAGCCCTAGTGAAATGTGCATTCACCACTGGAAAACTCATCACAAGTGGCAAACTAATTATTAGCAAACCAGTGAAATCATTTTGTTATGTGCAAACACTAGAATTTGAAGAATTTTTTAAGTTGGAATAGTTTAGTTAGACATATTTTAGCTTTCAATGGCCATGGCAGGCTTGAAGGAGTCCATATGAGGTTGCTTCATTCATGTGCATAGATTAACTCTTTCGAACAAACATCTAGTTATGCTTGTGGAGTGAATTTGCATGGATATTGTTAAAGGTTTTCTCGTTGTTGGAGGTCGGTAGGTGTGAAAAGACAATAGTATCAGGTTTGTAAGTTCTAATGATCCTTGTATTGAGTTGTAACACTTGTAAATACCTCTATTATAATGGAACGAGGCATGAAAACACACTAGATTCCTTCATTTTTCTTCCCATTGAGGGTTTCTCTAGTTGTATCTTGTGGCTTTCTCTTATTTTTGTGGTGGTTTCATCAATGTTATTTGTGTTTCCATTTTTTTACCTCATTTTGAGCATATTTGTTTCATTGTGATTGTTCGTCGATTGATATATGTATAATGTTGTAAAATTGCACCCCTTGCAATTTCACATGCATTTTTGTATCCACTTTAGTGTCCACTCCCTTAGCACTTGTGTAGGCTCATTTTAGCCCCTGCATCAGCCTTTTTCCCATCTCAAGATGCTTAGGACCCCTTTTCAGCAGCTACCTTCGCACATCAGCTTTGCATCAAAACTTATGCTTTTCTCGTTCTCGTTTTGTAACATGATGTATCTAGACACTAGCGCGTTGTGCTAGCGTCTTATGACATTTTGACGTTCAAATGACCATTTCTAAACAGGTTTTCCACTTGTCAAATCCTTTTTTTGGTGGTAACAGCCCAAGATGTCTTGTAACAGATTGAGAAGCTTTTTTTCACCCTATTCTCTCTTTAAAAGCTTCCTTTTCAATCCATTTGATCTTCTTCTTGATTTCTCCCTCTTGGACATGGTAGTCCTTGCAAAATCCATGGCCATTCTCGAATTGCTAAGGTCTTTGGGGTTTTGAAACTCCTCAATTATATCTAATTAGGGTTATGAATTTTGTATAGGTCTTGAAACCTCCTAAAATCCTAATTATTCTAGGCATGCACTTTTGTTCTATCTACTTGGTGACCCCTTACTCCCGGTTCTATTGGGAAATTTAAATCATCTCAGAAAGAAACATCCAAGATTAGTAGTGCCTTCAATAGATTTTATTTTCTTAGATTGCCTCAAAGACACGTACTACTATGCCACAAAGCGGAATCAGACATAGTTCATTTCCCACATTAATCCCTTTGAGAAAAAACTCATGCAAATTTAACCAATTCCAACAATGTGCACAAACAAATTCAACGAACATAATCATTAAAACATGAAAGATGAACAAAAGTCATGAACACATAGATATACATGGGGAAAACCCTTATAGGTAGAAAACCCCACACTCCAAAAGCCCAAATCACCATTGTATTATTCAGCAATAGAATTACAGTTACAAATACAATTATAGGCTCTAAGCCTTTACAGGAGATTTACATCTTGTTCCATTCTTGAGAGAATCTGACAACATAACCATGTTCAACCTCCTCTCTCTATCGTCTCTCTCTTAGCTTATGCAGTATGGCAGTCCCATTTAGTTTTCAATCTTTCCAGAAAACTGTCATACCAGACGAATGGTCACAAGCAACTTAACCGTCACTACCTTCACCCTACATCAAATTCATATTGGAACATCGAAGATACTTCAAGCCATGTCCCTCTGACTTCCCTTTGTCATTCTAAAACATCAATCACTCCATCCACTTCACAATGACGATGTGAAGGGAGCAATGTATCGCCATTTCAATGAGACATCACAACATCTCCCACTAAAACTAGGATGTTACTTCAATGAAGGTAATATCGCTCCATGTGGTCCCCACTGTAGCCCATCACCCTATCAAAGAGACTTACTTCAAAGTCTCAATGAACTCGTAAAGTCTCACCGATAAGAGCCTTCTAGCTTTCCATCGGCATGTCGAGGAGACAACTTAATACCTCCCACCAATAAGGAAGTGTCTCACTGATGAAGCTTATAACATTTAATCGAGTGGTCCCCATTGCCTACATGGCATCCATGTCACTACCGTACAATTAATGTCACCTTCCATGCAGAATGGTCCCACCTTAACAAAGCACTATGATTCCACTCCATTGGTCCACCGAGGAGATAGGCTTTAGAGTCGCGCTAAAGTCATCCACTCTCATCAACAAGAGTCCCCAGCCTGCCATCGGCAATTCGAGGAGACATGTTCCAATGTCCCAGCCACAACGATAAGTCACTCTAGTAAGATTCTTATCGAAGTATCGAAGATACATCAAGGAGACTCCTACTGAAGTGAGCAACTCCCGCAAACAATGAAACTCAGACAGTCTATCGAGGCATTGAGGAGACTCTACGATGACTCCCTTCAACACCACCCTGTCACACTAAAAAATTCTCTTTTAGCTCGGCATAACTTCACCTGAACGCTAATACATTTGAGGCACCGATTCTCAACATTCTCCCACTTGACGAAGAATGTACTTGATGCTTTCAATCCATGCTCGAAGTCACTGTAGCACCCAAGACACATGCAATCAACATTCAAAAAATGTTTACCATCTCTGGCAATAGTTCCAACCATCCTCCAAAGGAAAGGAATACACCATGGTATATATGCACCAGCCTAAAAGATACCAGTCCTCAGGCCCAACAAACATCAACAGTTATAGGTCACTGCCACCACTCCATTGTGATCACAAGCTATACAAAAGCATAAAAAACATCAACTTCAAAGTCCCAAACTAGAACACACTCGTGAAGCCATCCTCCAAAAAATAAGATAGATCATCAACTAGAACAACAACCAAAAAACTAACTACTCCCATCCAACCGAACAAAACCCACATGACTGAAATATAGCACTCACAGCAAGTGCTAATACATCCAATCACACATACCTCCAATGTATCCACATTAGCAAGCTCATGCTACACCATAACCAACCCATCAATAGCAAATACAAGCTCTATGTGCCAACCAGTCGAAGAAGACAAAACACATCCAGGAACTCCCACTGCATGGGTAATGCCAAATCTAAGAGATCAAAGGCATAATGAGTCTACCAAAAGCATCATACAGAAGTTTAAAAAACAACATCATGTAGTACCAAGGAAAAATCCACAATCATATGCATAATCTATAAATTAATAACCTACAAGAACAATTCTCACCACCAGTTCAAAACTCTCCCAAGTTCTCCACACCCAACAAAGGAAAGAGATAAAGGAACTCAATGATGCACCCAAGAACATAAGTGAAAACACATGACAATAAGCTAGTGATTGCAATAGCTCCAATCGAACCTCAAACCAATGTAATGTGAAACAAACCATCTAGGAAGATAACTGAGATAAAGAGAGAACCATTGCACATCATGTCCCTGTAGAAAATCCTCCTACATACACCTCTGAATGCCAACTATGTCAAGTATGATCTCCTTCACAACACCCCAAAAGAAAATCCATAACAACACCCAACCGTTTAATCACCATGATCAAACATGACATATGTATCATGTAATCAACATGGATGTAAACCTCTCAAAGAAGATCAAACTATTTCATTTCCATCTCAAGAAAATCAGCCCAATACCATCTCCTATGAGCATCATAAAAAAAAATACAAAACCCAAGGAGATATACATGCTATCCATCTCTCATAGTGAATCCTTCAGAATCATCTAATAGCAGTTCAAGATCCATTCCATGAAAGAAAACATAAAAAACCTAAGAGAAACAATGGGAAATACCTCTCAAGCGATAAGATGCCAAGTAGACCAAGAGTGGGGAATGAAAATGCTCCTCCAAGATATACAATCCATCATGACTCCTCTAAGAGCAATCTCCTCATTGGTCTTTATTGAACTCACGTCCAACCAAGGCGAAGGTTTTTCAAACTTTTTGTTGAAATCTTCATCAAGAGTAACCATCAACCACACTTCTCTCATCTCAAGAGAAATATAGCCTCGCCTTATTCTCCATGTATACATGAGCATTTACAAACAATCATCTTATGCTAAACTCTAAATGCATCACTGCACTTTCATGAAGTTCTCAAGCATATGGCCAATGCACCCAAAACAGGGAGAATCACCAAGCCACTATCATAGCTCCCATCTGAATTGGGAACTTATCTTGATGTCATAATCTTACCATCCCCCTTAGGAGATCCCATGCTTCAAGTGAACATATTGTGGTCTCAAGAGTAATGCATCATGCCAAAAATCTAATGTGTAAACAAGAGTATACCATGACATTAAGCAAACAAACTCTAAGCCAACATCACCTATCAAGCACCGCCAACACCTCAACCAAAGACTCCAAGAATTGTCCATGGTTCTAAGATGTTGCACATCTTCAAATAGTGACCATGAAAATGCGAAAGAACCCTTCTGTAGCAACAAGATCTAAGAGTTCCTCCTAGTAACATATGCAATACTAAAGAATATTATTTACCCATAGTCACTGCTAAAGCTCCCACTGAACCATGACAACCGAGCTCTCAAAGCATCATGACCAAACATCTGCTAATCTGAGAATCCTTCAGGTCCACACATCAACATCTCCATCAAGTGGCACCAAGATCTCCAAACTAAACATACAATACCATCACTATCAAAAGCTTACACCAAAATGTGTATCAAGTTATTCATGACATCATGATACACATGCTACAGGTCCCCATAACTGACTATTCAGGTACTCACCACCTTCCATCCTCTTATCTCAAAGCAACCACACCAATGCACAAGTGACCATAGTCAAGGCCAACTAACAAGTCTGCACCATCACAGAATCAGATCTCGAGGATATAGAAAGTCCACTTCCAAGTTATCCCACAACAAACATGCAGGTAAAGATAGTCCACATCTTGCATAACCCATACATCCATTCAATATATCATGCAAACCCATCATTGCATTGAAAAATTGCAACACTGAGATCTCAAAGAGAATAACCACATAGAAAATATGAGTCAAACACCAGATCAAGTTCAAACCTGATTTTCCAATCATGTCCACAACTTGAGTACCATAGTCATGGAATCTGGCAAGCAACACCATAAGAAATGTTGAGTTACCAATCATGTACCAACACTCCCATGCAAAGAAAGCATCTCACCTCCTCAAAGTATGTTGGACTACAACTATCTCATCTAGTACTACCCCAAAAACACCAAGGTCCAGAAAATAGCTTAAAATGCAGCTCCACATAACCACAAGTTTTTCTTGACCGTGTAAAACCTGCAAAACCACTGTGTTTGAAAAACACCCATGCACATCCATACCCACTTCACATCTGGAAGACCAAAAAACTAAAACAAGAAACACCATAACAGTTAAACTAGAATAATCGATTTTCATGAATGAGCACAAGCATGAGTCATAGATTTTTAGGAAAACCTATAAAACTCTCAGACCCTAAAGCACGAATCTAAGCCATGCAAGTACAAAATATCCATCAAAGGAAGAAGTAGTTTAGGAACTCTAGGCCCATTTCAGGCCAACTCCACAACCACCAACTTGCACATACATTCGAGGGAAATAGGCTATTGTAGAAGCTTCTAGATCATCCAATGATCAACTCCATAGCCTTCATGCAATCGGGGTAACAGAAAAATTATGCCTTCCACTACTAGGAAACACAACCAACATAAGAACATTTCTCCATGACTTAAAACAACCCAAGCTTCTCCATATCATCAGGGAGCCTCTCACATCGACACCCAGTATGAAAGCTTTGTTACAACACAACCATAAAGCAAAATATTCCACTCCATGCATCAGGATTATTTCCCTGCCAGCTAGGAACCTTAGATCACAACATTCCAGTATGACCAGTTCTAGTTTCTCCATCTTCACCATCCTTCATGTTGCGAGTTGTCTCATGAAACTTAAACAGAAGAGCAAGAATTTCTACTCACCAAAGGATCAATTCATCAATCAATTCCTCCATATTTCCTCAAGCTTGCCAAACTAAGAAATCTTCACACAAGGAATACCCAAAACTAGCATTACCAAGGAGAATCAAATCCTGGAAGAAGGCTTTGATACCTGTTACCTAATTTAGCTACTAGCTCAATGAGGTAGAGTTGTGTTTGTTTGTAAAACAAAGATAAAAGGTACACATTTAATTCTGTTATGTTTCATTCATATGCATAAATAAATTATCAAAGGACTGCATTATTATATTATGCAAATGCATACAATAGAGAAGAGAGTTAAACAATTTTTGCAAAAGTAGTCTTTATTGATAAACATAAATGTATGGTGTCATTTCCTAACACAAAGCTGTTGGCTTGTTCAATGCTCCAATGCTCAGTTTTCAAGTGAATATGTGCAAGAGTTTGTTGCAATGAAAGATCACCAATCAATATAATGACTATAGCCTGATCCTCATTCAAAATAGATACCACGAAAGAAAGAATGCATATATAAAGAGCGAGGATCCCTAATCATTTCCTGCAATGACGAATCCCAATTGAGTTGGATTAATTGCATTCTATTCTTTGTTGCCCCTCTTTAGCTTGACTTGTCAACTCCCTTGGACTTGTCACTCCACATGTGACCAAGTCCAGAAGTTTGCTCCAAGGTGCTCCCACCAAAAATCATCCCCGCATGTACCTTTTTGCTTGCCACTTCACCCTCCACATGTCAAAGAGATGGGTTCTCAACCCACCATAGCCCTTCATCTTGAGATCAATCTTGACCCTTGAATTCTCTAGAGAATTCAAATTCTCCTATAAATACCCCCTCCTCAAGGGCACACTTTTTGGAGCAACCTTATGCTGCCAATTTGCCTTCTCAACACTTAATCAATTTGCAACTACATGCTGCCATTTTATGCACTCATCCAATTTTCAATCACATCCACTTGCATTTTACATTCAAGCATATAGTAGTGATCTTCAATCCACCATCTAAGGAGCACACAATCCATTGTAATCAAGGGCCAATCAAGGAGAAATCAACAACAAGGAAGGTGATATTGTTTCTATGTTGTCTATCTATTTCCTTTCTTATTCTAACTCTCTTTTGGCTAATCTTGAGGTGTCCTTGATAGTTTGTCATTCATATTCTTGGTTATTTTACACATTTAGAGTAGGATAGATATCAAGGTATCACAATCATAAACATCTATCACATGCTATGTTTTATCTACCATGTTTGCTTGTTGTGTAGGTATAGGTGAAATCTTTGTTGTTGGTTTGTTTCATTTGATATCTCAACATATGGAGTAAAATGCGCTCCCACAAGGGTTGAGCCCAACATGTTGCCCTATTGATTCATTTGAAATGAATAATCACAAGTGAACCATCCATGAAAGCATTAAAGATCAATCTTGCAAGGATCAATAGAGTAGGTTGCATTGTCTCAAGACAGTTAGAGGTGACATGGAAAAGAAGGTATGCAGGATAAAGTAAGCCGCCCCAAGCATCATAGTAGTTACAAGGATTAAATGTGAAGAGGTGGTCATTTAGATTAAAAGCTTACACAATATTCACTACTTGCAAGGACAAAGATAACATCTTTCCATATAATGATTAAAATAAAATGCATGAGAGGTACTCTGCTAACAGGAGAAAATTTATAAATGCAATGTAAAAGCAATGAAAAGATCATCCAATGCTTTATTGTCACTTTTGCAATCAACAAGGGAAACATATCCATCAATTTCAACATGGCAGCACAAGAAAAACATGTTCAGATTCGTCATATTGCAACATTGGACAACTGTTATTGAACTTGTATAAGGTTTAGTATTGTTTTGAAATGATAGCCATCTTGCTAATGAAACAGTGATCATGCAATCAATGAACCTACACAGTGGCAAAGATAGTCCCCAGGTTAGGGAAGACAATCTTGAGGCATGATATTGCAAATCTTCAAAGCTCTGTGAAGGAGATAAAGCATGATGGACATTGACAATGACCACTGAAAAAGAGGCATCAACCATAGATACCTAGAAGCTCTCTAAAGAGAAAAATGCAAGTAAAGATAATGTGGATCATAAAGATACTCAATTTGGTTCAAGCAAGGTTTGAAGCTATAGAAACTTTGACAAAAGCAACATCTTATGTCAATGAAAACAGGGCAGCATGATAATAATAATACCAAAAGACAGAGTGGGATAATGAGAACAAGTACCTTTTCATATGAGCATGCTTTTCTGGTCTACACATTCATGGGCAATGAATAGAAAGGATACAACATATTGAAGATTTGATGTTTAGTAGCTTGCTGGATATATCAAATGTTGGTATTTTTCCTAGGGCTTTCTCTTGGAAAGAATGAAGTTGTGGGCAATATCAGACAATCACAAAAGATACTTAATTCAATAGTTTATCAAGACAAATGTTGAGGACATTAAATCTCCCATGGATGGGCACATTTTTCCCATCATATCGACCATAGTCATTCTCTTATTTGAGGGTCATTTTCTTCACACTATGCTCAAGGTTAAAAGAGGGGTTATGCAAGCAACAAGATTTGTGATCCTGTGACAGAGGAGACTTTCAAGTTGGTTTCGTACATAAATATAAAGCAATAGTTTGAAGGCGACCTGATCAGAAAAAAGTGCAAAAAGAAACTCAGCCTGTATATGCCTAGGAACCCTCAAAGTCTAGCAGAGAATGTATGGTGAAACCTTCGACAAGGAAAAGGAGTGAAAATGTATACATAAAAGTACACATTTTATTGTATCCTTGCAAAATAAAATACAGAGGTGCATCGAGCATTAGAATGCACAGAAAAATTTAAATATATTCATCATTCTTCATCTATACAAGCTCAGGTTTCTTAAAGAAAATGAAAAGAGTGCAAAGTTTTCATGCACAAACACTTACCTAGTTTTCCCTTGCAGCTCGACAATCCAGAAAACCCTCATTTCCAGCAACATCAAACCCTTGGTCTGTATTTATCCATGGCAGTGCCTCCCAAGGTTGTGGTGTTTTCAGAATGATAAGATGCAAAATGAAATGTGAGAAGTTTGTGGCCGGGTCTTGTGTTAGGGTTTTAACCCTAATGAATGTCGACTGGTAAAAGGCATTTTTTCCTTTTATTTAAAAAATGTTTGCAAAAACTTATACCTCGACCCTTTGTAAATGTATAACACTAGGGTTGTCCCTTTGTATTTGTTAATGTATGGGACTCCTTTAGGACTTAGATATTTTTTGCATTTGATTTCCTACATTGACCGAGCCACATGTGTATCACTTTGCATTTATTTTGAAATGTAAAACATTTTGATTAAGTGATATGATTATAAATCACTTAGTCAAAGTGTTATTTTAAATGCAAAAATGAGGTGTATTATGCCATAAAATGTACTAAAGGGATTATAGTTGAGTCTTTATGCTTTTGCAAGCATATAGGGAGGTTGAAGGAGGTTTGCAAACATATGGAGAGAATATAAGAGACTATTTTGATCATTTTGAAGTCTTTTGGAGCAACTTGGAGCATTTTTGGGGTGCCTTTTATGATGGATTTGGTCAAACTTGACCTTTTCAACATTTTGGATCTTTTTTGGAGGAAATTTGGTTGCTACTTTTTTGGATTTTTGGAAGCATACGACCAAGGAGTTTCTAGATCCTATTTTGGTGGATCTTGATGGAGGAGCTTATAGTCACTTCACTTCTCATTTGTGAGGGGGTTCTAATTTTTTCTTTTGTCTACCTTGTGACCTTTGGAGTCCACTGTAGAAAAGGGACTATATTTTGTAACTCATTTACAAGCATGTACAACAGTTGTAACACCTTTTTGATCAATAAGATAATCTATTTTACCTTCTCATTTGTTGTTTTATTGTGAAAGCATTTAAAATGGTTGAAGAAATCTTATGGTGTACTATTTTCCTTTTGTTTTTGTCCTATTTTCTTTTCCTTTATGCAGTTAATATGAACTATTGCAGGTCATAACATGTGTTGAGCTAGTTTAGGAGAGATTCTAAGTTGTGAAGAAATCTTTTACTTCCTTCTAGATGTTGTCCATGACATTTTTTAGCCTAGTTATGAAGCACTAATGCAAAGACATGAAGTTTGAGTTATGTAAGCCACTGTTTAAGTTGTTGATCATTCTTGTCTATAAAAACAACAATATTATGCTTCGGATCATTTCGGTGCATCACCCATAGTATAGGTTCTCATTTCACGTAATCTTCTTTCCCCTTTTCCTCTGCAAATCATTAGATTAGTTTAGGTGATTACCATTTAGGAGTCAGCATTCTCTAGAGGTCCATTCCAATTTTAGGCAACCCACAGGTCTAGGAATGTTCCCATGTTACCCCAAAATGATAAGTTTTGCAACTTAGCAAGGGTGAAATTTGGAGAGTTAATAGTCACTTGTTGGAAAATTTAAATCATCTCAGAAAGAAACATCCAAGATTAGTAGTGCCTTCGGTAGCTTTTATTTTCTTAGATTGCCTGAAAGACACATACTACTATGCCACAAAGCAGAATCAGACATTTTTCATTTCCCACTTAATCCTTTTGAGATAAAACTCATGCAAATTTAACCAGTTCCAAAATTGTGCACAAACAAAATCAACAAAATGTGAAAGATGAATAGAAGTCATGAACACACAGATATACGTGCGAAAAACCCTTACAGGTAAAAAATCCAACACTCTAAAATCCCATATCACCATTGTAATTATTCAGCAACAAAAGTACAGTTACAAATACAATTACAGGTTCTAAGCCTTTATAGGATATTTACATCTTGTTCCATTCTTGAGAGAATCCGATAGCATAACCCTGTTCAACCTTGTCTCTCTATTGTCTCTCTCTCGACTTACACAATATGGCAATCCCATTCAATTTTCAATCTTTCTAGGAAAATGTCTTACCAGACGAACGGTCACGAGCAGCTTAACCATCACTACCTTCACCCACCATCAAAGTCATATCGGAACATCAAAGAGACTTCAAGCCATGTCCCACCGACTTCCCTTTGACACTCTGAAACGTCAATCACTCCATCTGCTTCACAACGACAATGTGAAGCAAGCAATGTATCGCCATTTCGTTGAGACATCACAAAATGTCCCACCAAAACTAGCATGTTACTCCGATGAAGGTAATACCACTCCATGTGTTTCCCACTGTAGCCCATTGACCTATCGAAGAGACTTACTTGAAAGTATCGACGAACTCACGAAGTCCCACCAACAAGAGCCTTTCAACTTTCCATCGACATGTCAAGGAGACAATTTAATACCTCCCACAAATACTGAAGTATCTCATCAATGAAGCTTATAACATTTATTCAAGTGGTCCCCATCACCTATGTGGCATCCATGTCACTATCGTACAATTGATGTCACCTTCCATGTAGAATAGTCCTACCTTAACAGAGCATTATGATTCCACTCCATTGACCCATTGAGGAGATAGGCTTTAGAGTCCCACCAAAGTCGTCCACTCCCATCAACAAGAGTCCCCAGCCTTCCATTAGCATTTCAAGGAGACATGTTCCAATGTCCCAACGATAACGAAAGTCACTCCGATAATATTCTTATCGAAGTATCAAAGAGACATCAAGGAGACTTTTGCCAACAATGGAATTCAAATAGTTTATTGAGGCATAGGGGAGACTCTATGACGACTCCCTTTGACATAACCTTGTCACATGGAAAAATTATCTTTTAGCCCGGCGTAACTTCACCTAAATGCCAATAAATTTGAGGCACTAATTCTCAACAAGTTCTAGGTTGGCCTAGTTACAACTTATGCCTTGGGTAGTCATTCTTTTACTGACCCCTTCACCTTCTTTTTTGGTCGCAGCCCCTTTGTTTTGGTTGGCGTTAATATGTTTTTGGGGTGTCGAAGTTACCGCCAAGGATGTCCTTTCGATATGTGGTGGTAGAATTCTATAGTTTAGCGGTATTGGTATGTCGAGGATACTCAGGTTTTTCTCCCCCAACATGGGGTTGTCCTTTCGATCAAGGCATTGAGGAGACCTTGAATTATCTCACTCTGATAAGTTTATGTTTCTTTGATGATGCACGGTGGTGATCAAATGAAGTATTTGGTAGCAGCTCACCATCCTGCTAAATGGAGGTGTTGACTCCATTTGACCCTGCGAGCTAGTGGGAAGGTGACACGTGGCTGAATCCTAGTCCATTGCCAATTTTCTCCCATCACTAATGTGACTTAACCATTGTAAAACCAAACAACGATGTGTGATGGACTCATTTACCTTGCATCGCTTCTCACTACAAGCATTTGGCTTCTACTTTTATTTCCGCGATGCACAATGGTTCTTGTGGTTCCTTAGCATCGTGTCGGTTCTATGTATTGTAGAAAACCTTCTACCCCTCAATTCATTTCAATGATGGGTGATGAGGAGGGTGAAAACTATTTTAAAGGCACATGGCTAAATCTTGAGCCTTCACTATGTTTCTTCCATCGCCTGCTTGACTCAAATATTAAGATGTGAACCAGTGATGAGTGATGGACATTCTCTTCATTGGGGTCCAAAGCATCATGGTTACAAATAAAGACATGGGGAATGCATCAGCAATGATTGGTGGTGGAGTTTAAGGGTTATTCAATGGAATATTCCTCCCATCATTGGTTTCTTTTGAATCGCGTATCCATTCAGGGAGGCAAAGGATGAAGTAGTGATGAGCGATGGTCTCAAAGAACAAAGTGATAAAAGCAAACAAGGGGTAAAGTGCAAATGAGCTACTACAACGACCTATTAATTCCTTTTGGAAGGCGGGAAAAAATCTTCATCGATAAATATAGATTGTTTTGTCCCACATGAGCTTTCCCTCCCTGTATTGTAAATGTAACTACATTGGTGAGTATGTTTTGTAGCAGTCAAATGAGGGTGTGACATGTGTACATTCTGGCCCAAGGCTTGTTTTGCTCCTTTGTTTTTAGAAGAAGGAATTCACAACTAGTAATGTGGGTTCTGATTTCTAGGAAGGTTCTTAACTTTAAGTTTTAGCCATGAGGTTGTATATTGGAATTGTTAAATGCTAAGGGTAAAGGTCCATATGTTGTAAATCCATATATTGTAATGCTCTTGTAACTTGAATGCACCTATATGAATGCATATTGTTATGTGATTGTCTCCATGTATGGGATGTAACACCTTTTGAATTCAAATAAAAAGGTTATTGAGGTTCTTCAAACACATTTGTTGTTTGATTTATTTGTTTGTTTACCTTCCATTCAAGGAGTGGTGTAAATGCTTGCAAGTAGGTAATGAGGGTATTGTATTTTCAGGTGGATTGCTAAGTAGAATTTCATGACGGGCTTAAGTAGACCTTTCTATCATAATGTGATGGAAGCTTGAAGGTTATCAAGATTATGTTATAGTATTGTAATATGAGGTATGACATGTGACTCTGTAGCGCAAGGCAGGCAATGGTTTGGCACAATTGTCTTTCCCCATTTTTAGAAACAATCTTTAAATTCAAACAACTTTTAGATGCTTTTGTTTTATGTTTTGTTTCTAGAAGTGCAATGTACTTCTATTTTATCATGCTCTAAATGTTGTGTTGTGAAGGAGTAGCCATCCTTTTAAAATATTCCATTTATTGAACAATTCCATGAGAATTCATCTGCTATTTGCAATGTACATGGTCATTTGGTTGCGTAAATTCATAGGTATATTATGTGGGATTACGCTCCTAGGTTTTGAAGAGCCTAAAGTGCAAGGGAGAGAAGTGTAGAATCCATCTCTCATTCATTGGCCACTAATCTTGAAGTTCTTAAGCATAAGGACTTACTATCCTTTAGAGGATTTTCAAGGTTGAGCTAGAAAAAACACCAACAGATTGGTGACTCTACTGGGGACAACTCCAATATTATCCATTTGGAAAGAGTCAATAAGGTTGTGGATCTATAAATTTGGTTCAAGTATTGAGGATTTCACATCTGGAGAAAGAAATTGTTGCAATAGACTTGAAAGTTTCATGATCTATGGTGCTCTGCTGGTGAAAAGAACTCAAAGAAATCTGATCATTGAAGATGTTTCAACTACTGAAGATTTTGTCCTCTTAAGAGAGGTGGTGACTCTATTAATGAACTTGTTGAAATTATGGAAGAGGTGTCTACAAAAATTTGCATAGGCTTTCAAATGCTTCCAATCAGAGAAAGAAGTCTTGAAGTCAACAATATTTTCCAAATATGAAAGTTTTTAGACCTAGAAGAGGTTTTATTGCAGCAGATTTAAAAGAATTTGTGTAACTCTGTTGTTGGGAGAGACCCAAAATGAAATTAAGCTTTAGAAGAGCTTCATGTTGTTTGAAGTTCATTCCTCTATGAATAGAGGCGGCGACTATGTGAAAAGAACCTAATGAAGATGTGAAGAAAGTTTTAGATCTATAAAGATTTCTAGTCAGGAAGGAAAATTTGCAACAATTGCAACATATCCAAGTATGTTTCATATTTTGGTTTTCAAGAAAAATAAACTTATGTATGAAAACCATATTTCAAAATCCTAGAAAAACTTATGTTCCCTTATTTAGTGAGTGTTAGCACCAATATAAAGGGAGTTGAGAAAGTTGAGAGTAAATGGTTGTAAGTAGGATAAGAATGAATCACATGAATATTTGTAATAGGATTATTATTATGACTTTCTTCTATATTTTAAAGTCCTACAATGCAACAACAACCACAGTTCCAGCCCCGTCCTCAAAGAAGGCCTTTCTTTGTGGAAAGATACAGACCATTAAATTTTAATGGTATTCAAGGTTTCCCAAACCTTGTTCCTAATGAAGTTAGGGAACATTTGCCAAAGTTTAAAGGGAAAAGTTTTAAATCAGCATCTCAACATCTGCAAGAGTTTGTTGATTTGATGGGAGATTATGAGGTAAGCCATGGGGATGTTGTTGTGAAGTTCTTTGTTCAATCTCTAAAGGAAGATGCCAAAGATTGGTTTTCATATTTGTCAGTGTGTTCTATCTCTTCACGGAATAAGTTCATGGCAACATTCATTGAAGAAATTTGGCAAGAGAATTGATCCAATTTTAGTAAGACAAAAATTCATGGACATTCAAAAAGATGAAGATGAGTTGGTTCCTGCTTTCAACTTAAGATTTTCAAAGGCAATAAGGGATATTCCAGAAAATCTAAGACCAAATGATGCATTGTTCTTGTTTGTTTACCTTAGTGCATTTGATGAATAAATGAGCTATCTGTTAAGAGATAAAGATCCTACAACACTTCATCATGCATATCAAATTGCAATGGATATTGAAAACAACTACAAATATTCAATGATGAAGGGATATATGGAAGCAAGTGTTGGTTATCCTAGCACACCTCAAGCAAATGAAATTTATGGATTAGACAATAGAAATTATTGTCATGATGATAATGCTTCTACTATTACAATTAATCTATCATTACATGATGCAACTAACAGTGAACTCCAAGTTGAGTATGAACAAACTTTGAGCATTGTTGATCCTATGTCTCTTATTCAAAGATTATCTGACCTGAAGAGGAACAAGGGAGAATCACCATATGATTTATTTGCAAGGTTTTTTGATGCCTTGTTGGAAGTCCCCAAAAATTTGTTTTGTGAAATCTATGAGCCAAGGCTGAGTACCTTGCCAATGGAATTGAAGCCTCATAGTTTTGATCGGGTACTTGACTGGATAGAGATTGTGGAAGGAACCCAATGTAATTATGCACAAAATATGATGTCTCAAAATGTTGATAACAAATTTCCTATTGAGTGAAATCAAAACATGATGCACATACCTAAAAAGAGTATATCAGAAAATGAAGATCCATGTTGTTTGAACGAGCATAATGATTGTAATCAACCACAAGCAACATATATTCAGATCAATATAACAGTGATGAAGACAAAGATACATGGTATGATGACAAAATAGATATGTAGGAAACCTCTCCTTGTAATATCATGGTTAATGAAGAAGTAGAAGAGATGCAAGATGTCATGCTATGTAATGTTTTGATCAATGATAATGATGTAAATGTTGTTGATATCTCATTGCAAATCAATAGTTATGATATTGAAAATGAAATTTTAAGAATACATTCTAAAAATTTTGAGCATAGTCTATGTAGTGATGAATTTTCTTGTGATGAGGATCATGATGAGAGTGAGCCTAATTACTATTCTATGGATTATGGATGCTTCTATGAGGATGAACTAGAGGTGTTTCCTTAATATGAAGGATGTAATGATGTGAATGTTCATGAAGTCACTTGCTCACAAGTGAATGAACAAATTTCATTTGATGAATACCTAGAATGTAGTTCAGGTTTACCATCAATAGAGCATACTAACTCTGTGAATGATGATGAATTTGAAGATAAAAATGTGTGCGTTCAATATCCAGATCTTAAGCACAATGCCAAATATGATGAATTTGTTGGTAAGGTTGAGTATGATGCTAATGAACAATATTATGTCTCGACTACTTGTGATTTCTTGTGTGAAGCAAAGATGGAAATGTCTGTGTTGTATGAAGAGAATGTTGGCGTGCATAACATTTGAATTTTTTTTTATTAAGATCTATATGTGAAGACACTAGCTCATGAAATCAGTAATGAGGTGGAATATGCTTGCTTCAATATGAAAATGGACATGTTTTCATTCATTAAGGAGTGCAGTGATGTGAAAGAGAATGAAGATGTGTGTTTAATTGCTAATGAACAACATTCAAATTACAATGAATCTTCCACATTTGGGTCAACATACCTATCAATTGATGATGCACATGAAGTTACCAGTGCACATGAGTGTCTTTCTGCTGACCCTATTAGTTTTGAATTATTTGAGCCTTCCTTTGAATTTTTTTGCATTGAGTTAAATGATGATTTGAAAAATGAATCAGATTATGCATTTACCCAATTTTGGGATGTTGATGATGCAAGTGATCTTCATTTCCATGACACCAACGAGTGTTCTAATGTGGCTAAATCAAAATGCTTAGATATGTGCTCGTGTCATGTTGTCCAATTCAAAGAGGTTCCTGAATATGCATTTTTTCTTTTTGATGCACCTGAGGGTTGTTTGCATATTGTAGAACAAAGTGTTTATGATAGTTTCAAGTATGATATGCAAACTGAATATGATCTCAAAGTTATGATGCCTGTTACCAAACATACTATGAACACTTTCAATTTTCAATTCAATTGGATGAGCTTTTAATGGAACATGGCAGTGAGTTAGATAAGGTAAAATGTCATGTTGGTTATGGATTTCAGCTAGGGTTTGGTTGTAGATATCAGATTGATAGGGTCAATGGTGACATCAGAAAACACAATGATATGGTTAAGCATGCCAGTGATGATATTGGTTTTCAGGTTTTCAGTGGCAGTGTTTTTCAGACTTGGCCTTGTGTAGATAATGGAGAACAAAGTGTTTGACAGAGGTAAATATTGGTTCTACATTTTGGTGGCCTCAGGCCATTAAATGAAGTTTAAAAGTTGAATAAAGGATAAATTACAGGGCGCCTAATGAATTGGAACTTGGTCTACTCCCCAGAGATCTGGAATCTTGCCATGCCTACAAGGGGCATGCATCCCTGAACTGGAGTCACTGGTGGAGCTTGCAAAATCCATGGCCATTTTTGAATTGCTAAGGACTTTGGGGTTTTGAAACTCCTCAATTATATCTAATTAGGGTTCTGAATTGTGTATAGGGCTTGAACCCTCCTAAAATCCTAATTATTCTAGGCGTGCACATTTTTTCTATTTGCTCGGTGACCCCTTGCTCCAGGTTCTAGGTTGGCCTAGTTACAACTTATGCCTTGGGCGGTCATTCTTTTACCAGACCTTTCACCTTCTTTTTTGATCATGGCCCCTTTGTTTTGCTTGGCGTTGATACATTTTTGGGGTGTTGAAGTGACCACCAAGGATGTCCTTTTGATATGTGGTTGTTCCCCCAATGTGTGGTTGTAGAATTCTATTGTTTGGTGATATCGGTATGTCGAGGGGACTCAGGTTTTTCTCCCCTTAACATGTGGTTGTCCTTTTGATTGGGGCATCGAGGAGACCTTGAATTGTCTCACTCTGATATGTCTATGTTTCTTTGATGATGCTCGGTGGTGATCAAATGAAGTATTTGGTAGCAACCCACCATCTTGCCGAATGGAGGCGTTGACTCAATTTGACCCCGTGGGCTAGCGAGTAGGTGACACGTGGCTGAATCCTAGTCCATCTCCAATTTTCTCCCATCGCTAATTTGACTTGACCATAGTACAAACAAACAATGATGTGTGATAGACTCATTTACCTTGCATCACTTATCACTATAAGCATTTGGCTTCCACTTTCATTTTTGCGATGCACGATGGTTCTTGTGGTTCATTCGTGTCGTGTCGATTCTATGTATCGCAAAAAACCTTCTACCGCTCAATTCATTTCAGGGACGAGTGATGAGGAGGGTAACAACTATTTTAAAGGAATGTGGCTAAATCTTGAGCCTTCTCTATGTTTCTTCCATCATCTATTTGACTTAGATATTAATATGTGAACCAACGATGAGTGATGTATGTTCTCATCGTTAGGGTCTAAAGTATCACGATTACAAAAAAAGACACGGGGAACACATTAGTGATGAGCGATGGTGGAGTTAAGGGATATTCAATGGAATATTCCTCCATCATTGGTTTCTTTTGCATCATGGATCCATTCGAGGAGGCAAAGAACGAAGTAGTGATGAGCGATGGTCTCAAAGAAAAAAGTGATAAAAGAAAACAAGGGGTAAAGTGTGAATGAGTTGTTGTAACGACCCATTGATGCCTTTTGGAAGGCGAGAAAAAGTTTTTAGCGACAAATATAGATTGTTTTGTCTCATGTGAATTTTCCCTCTTTGTATTGTAAATGTAACTACATTGGGGAGTATGTTTTGCAATGGTCAAATGAGGGTGTGACATGTGTAAATTCTAGCTCAAGGCTTATTTTGCTCCTTCGTTTCTATAAGAAGGAATTCACTGCCAGTAATGTGGGTTATGATTTCTAGGAAGGTTCTTAGCTTTAGGTTTTGTCCATGAAAGAGGTTGTATACTAGAATTGTTAAATGCTAAGGGTAAAGGTCCATATGTTGTAAATCCATATATTGTAATGCTCTTGTAACTTGAATGCACCTATATGAATGTATAATGTTATGTGATTGTCTCCATGTCTAGGATGTAACACCTTTTGAATTGAAATAACAAGGTTATTGAGGTTCTTCAAACACATTTGTTGTTTGAGTTATCTGTTTGTTTGCTTTCCATTCAAGGAGTGGTGTAAATGCTTGCAAGTAGGTAATGAGGGTATTGTATTTTCAAGTGGATTGCTAAGTAGAATTTCATGACAAGCTTAAGTAGACCTTTCTGTCATAATGTGACAGAAGCTTGAAGGTTATCAAGATTATGCTATAGTATTGTAATATGAGGTATGACATGTGACTTTGTAGCCCAAGGCAGGAAATGGTTCGTCACAGTTGTCTTTCCCCATTCTCAGAAACAATCTTTAAATTCAAACAACTTTTAAATGCTTTTGTTTTATGTTTTGTTTTTAGAAGTGCAATGCACTTCTATTTTCTCATGCTCTAAATATTGAGTGTTATGAAGGATTAGTCATCATTTTGAAATATTCCATTTATTGAGCAATTCCATGAGAATTCATCTGCTATTTGCAATGTACATGGTTATTTGGTTGCGTAAATTTATAGGTGCATTGTGTGGGATTACCCTCCTAGGTTTTGTAGGGCTGAAGTGCAGGGGAGAGAAGTGTAGAATCCATCTCCCATTTTTTGGCCACTAATCTTGAAGTTCTCAAGCATAAGGAATAGCTATCCTTTAGAGGATTTTCAAGGTTCAGCTAGAAAACACACCAACAGGACACACTCTCTTCTCTCTTCCTCTTTTGCTTGCACAACTCTCTACAAATTTTTAGAGCACTCAAGCTCACAAGTTTTGACAACACTCTTTGCAACTCTCTTGGCTTTCACAAATTTGTCTCTCTCCTTGGCTTCCTCAAGTATTGCAAGTGATATCTATCTTGCTTATCTTGTATCTTTGAGAATCTTGGGATTTCTCACATCCCCTTTCTAGGCATTTTACTATTTTGTCTATCTATCTATCTCATGATACAAGTTCTTCTTCTTGAGCGGGTATTGCTTTTATCACTCCATATTCACTTACTTTGCTCACTTTCTCTATCTATTTGGCTATCTGTGTAGGTGGGAACACCAAAATGGGGGTTTGACTGAGGCAAGCCCCTATACAGCCCCAACATTTTCCCTCGATCTTATGTGTGCAGGTGTTGAAGATATCTACTTGTTGGAGGCTTCATCACTTGGGTTATTGTGAAAATTTTCTTTCTTTATCTTCTTAGTTCTATCATTTACATTCTACTTAGTTTAGTTTACTTTATTTCATCTATGTTATTCTCTTTTACTTTACCGCATTTCAAGATTTCTCAGCAATTAAATTAGAAGTAGTCACGTTGAGTTTTCTGAGACATTCTCAGTTTTTAGTCTATATGGGATGCCATCGTGCCTCTGGGACTCCAACACACCACACTATAGTCTGAACTCTGCACTACTATCCTTTGGTTGAAAACTTGCTAATTTGTTCAAAAAACCTCAGTGATCTACTCTTTTATTTTGAAACTCTTGCTTTGTTCCTTGAGGTATTTTAGGGAAGTTTTCTCCTTGGGATTCTCTTGAGAATAAAGAGACTCATGAGTAGTGAATCCCCCCTCTCTAGATTTTGGTGAACCCGACATGAAAACACCTTCATACTTTCAAAGTGATGTGTTAGCCTTCGGCCAACTTGTTTATGCATTGTTTATTATATTTAACTTATTATTTCCAAAATGAATTTAGTATCCTCTTTTATCAGTTCATTATCTAATTTTATTCAAAGTGTTAATGATGTTTCATTTCATTCATGTGATGGTGACTTGGGTTTACCCATGTCACTTGATGTCTTTGATCCTTCTCACGAAATTCCTCTTGCTTTAGAGGATATCTTGTTGCAAGAAGATGAAATCATTGATACCTTTCTTAATGTTACTCTACCTTCTCTTCATTCCAATGCACTCTCTTCTATAGAAGATGTATTAGTGAATGATGAATCTCTTCTCTCTTCCAATGCACTCTCCTCTAGAGATGATGCATTAGCAAATGATGAATCTCCTTCCACATTTGATCCTCCCTGGATCGATGTTGAGAATATATCTTCAAATAATCATTCCACTAGTTTTAATGATTTTGTAAATGGAATCTATGTCTCTAATACCCCTCAAAAGGCCTAAGAGATCCATCATTTACCCAAATCCAACTAGTCCTTCTCCTAAAAGGATTTGTTCTATTAATGGTGTTCCATTTGATAGTTATTCTCCTAATCTTTCTAAGGCTCCCTCTTAGACAGTGGTAGCCCATACTTATAATACTAGAAGTAATAAACAAAATGTTGATCAACTCACTTCTTTACCACCTTCTTAACCAAGTCTTCCTTCAACACCTAAACCTACAACTAAAGCACCTAGTGATTACGATCTTGTCGAGCAACTTCGTGTTACTCTGGCTAAGATCTTATTGTGGGACTTGCTTTAGTCTACTCTAGTTTATCAAGGTATGCTTCAGGAAGCCTTGCAAAAGATCCTCTTGCCTTATTTTACTAGGTTGACAGATGTTAATGTGTTGATAGCTCATATTTGTGTGGATTCACCGAATATTACATTCTATCCACAAGAACTCCCACCTCTAGAAGTACAGGGGCAAGCAAACCCTCTAATGATTATAATTAACATTAATAAGATTGGCATTAGACATACTCTTGTTGATGTCAGTTTAACACTCAATGTATGCAACATTGATCTACTACCTAAAATTAAAATTGATTCATCTTCTCTTGTTGCTTCTCCTCTTGTTGTTCGTGGGTTCAATAATGTTAGTTGGAATCCTTTAGGCATGATAGTCTTGCCTTTAAGTTTGGGACCCATTACCATTCCCACCCTCATATATGTTATGTCAGAAAAGTTACCATATAAATTTCTTCTCGATAGACCATGGATTCATGCTATGGGTGTAGTCTCGTCTATCTTACATAAATCTATTAAGTTCATTTGTAATAATCGAGTAATCACAATCAGGGTTGACCCTGAGGCCACACACTTGTGTGAGATGGCAATTGTTGGTCAAGATTTGGATGTGCCTACTCTTATCCCTTCAGTTTCTTTTGATGCGTTGATGTCTGCTCCAACAGTACCTATCACAAAGGATGCTCTTGTGACAGATGTCCCTAAAGAAGATCCTTCTGAAGCAAGGAGTCCTATGTCTACTCCTACTTCTCAAAATAATGCATGTCTTGGTGATGATTGGGGTTCTTTAGACTTTATAGATTCCTTCTTTGGGGAATATAAAGTCAACCTGATCCACTTAAACCTTCTAATAACATCATCTGAACCTGCTATCAAAGATGATTATTCTTCTGTATCATAGGATAATGTGAGCAATAGTTGTAATGTCCTTAATGTCAATCCTCCTCCTTTTGAGGAAAATGATCGCGCTTCTATTAAAGAGTATAATGTTGAAATTCTTGTCAAGAAGGCTGATGGTGATCCTGTAGAGGAGTATAATCCCCATTGCTGGAATAATGCTCTCTACAAAGATCCTCCTCCTTCTTAAGATTTGCAAACACGTTATGGCCCTAACTTTAGTCTTGTCTCTAAATATGGCTATGGGCGTAAAGGTTGTGGGTGTAACGAACAAGGCATTCAAGTCCCTATAGAATGTGCACCTCATAAGCGTAATTTGGGGCTCAGTTGCTCAAATGAACAATCTAAATGGAAACCATGTTTGAATGTTGACATGATTTCCACTCAACCGAGCATTATCTTGGATTGATTCATCCACCATTATCTTTTATCTTCATGTCTTCTTCTTGTGAGCAGTCAATTCTTTCTCCACAAGAGAAAGGGTTGCTTCTTGCTCCTCATTCTTTGTTTAAGCAAGAGCACATTTTGTTGAGGCTTTTTAAATTCCACTTAATTACTCTTCCTCCTCCTACACATAATAAATACATTCTTTTTGTGCATACCATTGAGTGCCTATCCATTCCACTAGTGAATGTAAGGCCTTGAAGGATAAAATACAACTTCTTGATTCAAGTGCCATCACTCATTTATTTTTTGATGCACCTGCCTCTTCTTCAAATTAAAATTGATATTGAGTTCTACCTCTATCTTATATGTTCTAAGTATCTCGCATGGTTCTCCTCCCTTGTATGTTGGGGGCAGTGATAACTTGTTTTGGAGATGTGTGTCCCCCTTAAAGGACCCCCTCTCTTATCTATGCCTTTCAAATGAAGCGTCCCTTGAGTGGACCCCTTTTCCTTTTGAAGGGTTCCCAATGGATCCCATTTGAAGTTTTTATCTTAAATGAATTCATTTTCATCTAGCTTGATGGCAGCTTGACTAGACCTATCTTTTTTGTGACTATCCTGCAAAGTAGTCTGCAGTAGCCACATACTTCTTTGATCAATCTTTCTCTATAGGAATGAGAACCTATAGAGCTCCTTTGCATCAAGCTTTCTTGTAGGACTAAGTACCTATGAGGACCAATTGGAATATGTGGAGCCTTTCACATCGAGCTTCCCTCAAGACTGAGCACTTGGGATGCCTTCTTTGCAAGTCCAAGGACCTGTAAAGCAATTTTCATCCTGCTAGATCTCTTTGTTCAACTCTATAGGAGAGAGTACCTACAAATCCTTTTGTTCACCTTCCATAGGTCTGTGACACATTTTTCCAACCCTCCCCAAGAGAGAGTACCTATGGAGCCATCTCTCTTGGAATTTTCATTCCTTTCTAGTTCTCCTCTCTCTTCTCTTCTCAAATTGTGTATACTAGATTAAAGACTTGCATCTTCTTCATCCTAAGTATATACTTCTTTCTCTCTTTGACATTGGTTGCTTCCCTATCTCTTGTATGTATTCTTCTCTTGAAGTGACCAATCCTTACCTTCTTCTCTTCGTTTAAGAATTCTTCTATGTATTATTTCTTAATTTAGGGATGATGCATAGTATTGAGACAACCTTCTACATCGAGGTCTCTTCCACTTTGTTGACTCAAATCCTTTAGTTTTTTTTGTGTGCCTATGTGTATGTGTTTTTGTATGTTCTAACCCCATGATGTAGTGGATTTTTTATATTCTAACCTTGTTGTCTTGTGCAGATCTTTCTCATCTAATATGTTTTTTTGTAGGTCTTCATCCTGGGGGCATGCTTTCTTGGTTTGAAGAGCTATCTACTTCCTCTACAATATCCTTTTGGAATCATGATGTTATTTATATTTATTATATTTCCTTTAGCATGCGTATTAGTGTAGATTCATATGCTCACTAAAGTGGGGGAAAAATGTAATGTCGTAAAATTGCACCCCTTGCAATTTCACATGCATTTTTGTATCCACTTTAGTTTCCACTCCCTTAGCACTTGTGTAGGCTCATTTTAGCCCGTGCATCATCCTTTTTCCCATCTTAGAATGCTCAGGACCCCTTTTCAATAGCTACCTTTATGCATCAGCTTTGTGTTAAAACTTATGCTTTTCTCGTTTTCATCATTTTGTAATGTGATGTGTCTAGACACTAGCACACCGCGCAGATGTCCATGTGCCACGCTAGTGTCCTGTGACATTTTGACATTCAAATAACCGTTTATGAGCATGTCTGCCACTTGTCAACTCCTTTTGTCGGTGGCAACAACCCGAGATGCCTTGTAATGGCTTGGGAAGCTTCTTTTCTCCCCTATTCTCTCTTTAAAAGCTACCTTTTCAATCCATTTGGTATTTTTATTGATTTATACCTCTTGGACACACTCTCTTCTCTCTTTCTCTCTTTCTTACATAACTCTCTACATATTTTTACAACATTCAAGCTTTCAAGTTCCGACAACACTCTTTGCAACTCTCTTGGCTCTCGCAGCTTTGTCTCTCTCCTTGGCTTCCTCAAGCCTTGTGGGTGATATGTATCTTGCTTATCTCGTATATTTGAGCATCTTGAGATTTCTCACATCCCCTTTCTAAGAATTTTACTATTTTTTCTATATATCTATCTCGTGATACAGGTTCTCCTCCTTGAGCGGGGATTACTTTTATCACTCCATATTTGCTTACTGTGTTCACTTTCTCTATCTATCTGGCTATCCATGGAGGTGGGAACACCAAAATAGGGGTTTGACTGAGGCAAAGCCCTATACATCCCCAACATTTTCCCTCGATCTTATGTGTGCAGGTGTTGAAGATATCTACTTGCTGGAGGCTTCATCACTTAGGTTATTGTGAGCATTTTCTTTCTCTATCTTCTTTAGTTCTATCATTTACATTCTACTTGGATTAGTTTACTTTATTTTAGTTTTGTTATTCTCTGTTACTTTCCCACATTTCAAGATTTCTCAGCAGTTAGATTAGAAGTATTCACTTTGTGTCTTCTAAGACATTCTCAGTTTTTAGTCTATACGGAACACCAACGTGCCTCTGGGACTCTAGTGTGCCATGTTGTAGTCCAAACTCTGCATTGATGTCCTTTGGCCGAAAACTTGCTAATCTGTTCGAAAAACCTCTATGATTTACTCTTTCTAATTTTGAAACTCTCACTTTGTTCCTTGAGGTAGTTTAGGGAAGTTCACTCCTTGGGATTCTCTGGAGAATAAAGAGATTTGCGAGCAGCGAATCCACCTTCTCTACAATATGTAATATTTAGTGGTTTGTTGATGTTGAGAAGAGTATACTAACATCTATTGTCAATGAGAGCTTAAGGTGTAAGTTAGACTCTTTAAAAAAAATGTATTAGAGCATCACAATCAAGAGAAAAGAGGATTGTGGACATGGTATGTCAAGAAATTAGATCAAGTGGAACTAACAATCTTAACTCTACAAAGAAAAAATGGCTCTAGATTTTGTACAATACTATTAGAGTTATGGAAATAGAGGAATATGATGGTGAAGTGATATTCAATAAGCTTAAAGATGATGTGCCAAAAATATTTGATACAATGGACAAATTTGATATGATGGAATCTATATTGCTTGCTCTAACAAAAAGGTTGGGTGTGGAGAAAATTCATTAGCAAAAAAGAGAGTTGGAAAGGCTCGAATCAAACACTAAGAAATGTAAGGGTAACTTTTGGGTGGGTGCAAAAAGTTGAGTTTTCTTTTAATGGAAGTCTCACAAGGGAAAAAATTCCAATAAGAATGGATACATGTTTTGTAAAAAAATATGCACCTATTTAGGAATGGGTGCCTAAGCCTAAAATCAAACCCATATGGAATGGATACCCATTTTTGTTTTTAAATGGGTACACATTTTCAAAAGAAATGGGTATGTTTTATTTAAAAGAAAGAGGTACATGTTTTAAAATGGATACTCATTTCTATTTAGATCATATACCCATTCATTTTTAGAATGGGTATGTGCTCCATAAAATTTCAAATTTGAAATCCACAATTTTGTTTTGTTTTAGGCTTGCAAATCAAACCCTTAGCCTTGGACCTACAATTACAATGTCGTGTTAACAACAAGAGAAAATTTGACATTAAAGCAATATGGTTGATGAATATTTTTAGAGTTCTTGAACCAAATTAAAATTCATTACAAATGACTTACTTTTTGATATATTAATTATTTTTTAAACAAAAGGACTCATAAACTTGAAATGACATATAATACTATTTTTTCGTAACTTTTAATTTTGAAGTTTTTAAAAAATTATGTCTAGCCAGTCTAGATGTCATTATCTAAATGATGAAAAAAATCATTTTATAATTAGTCTAGCTCTAATTATGTTGTTTGTACATGCGAGGTTTTAAAAAAAAAATTAGGGCTAGTAAAAAATAAAAAAATATAATTATAAAAAATTACAAAAATATGTGGACCAAACTTCATCATCATAGGCATCTTTCCATAAAAATAATTAGAACAAGCAGTCGCACCTTGGTGTACAATTAGTATTTGATATTAATTATAGTAGAAAGTAATTGTGAAATGCTTTGAACTAAGAAGAAAAGCAATTTGAAAGAAATGTTTGTTTTGTGTATGAAGATGGAATAAAAGTGCTTATTAATGTATATATATGTGTGTGTGTGTGTATGTATATATGTATATATAATGTTTGAAACTGAATAATATTGAGTATACATTCAAAACATTAAATTAATTGTTATGCATGCTTATAATATAATTTATAAATGTGAATATTAGTGGAAATTTATAAATAATATTTAATTATTTACTTTCTTTCTTTGTATAAAATGCAATAATTATTTTGATAAGCTAAATTTAGTGTATTTAAATATGTTTTTCTAAAATATAAGTTTTTTATTTGTAAAATATAATAATTTGACTTTTTTGTTTTTTATTATTTTTTTCCTTCATAATATGAATGTGAAGCATATTTTCTAGTGAAAATGTAGAAAGAATATATGATTCTTTGCTTTCTTTCTTTTTTTCTTTGATTATTTTATTTGGGTTCATCGAACGGTTAAATCTTTTTCAATAGACTTGCATCGTGCTAACACATTCTCAACCATTGATGCCTTTATAATATGATTTATACACTTTGAATGTTAATGAAAAATTAGAGACAATATCTAATTCTTTGATTTCTTTCTTTGTATAAAGTGCAATGATTAGTTAGATAAGGTAAATTCAATGTAGTAAAATATTTTTTGTAAAATATAATAATAATTATTTTAATTTGTAAAATATAATAATTATGGTTTTTTTTGTTTTGTTTTGTTTTTGACCTTGATAATATGAATGTAAAACATATTTTTTAGTGGGAATGTAGAATGAAAATCTGATTCTTTGCTTGCTTTAGTGTTTTATTTTTTTAATATTATTTTTATTTATTTTATATTGGGTTCATCGAACGGTCAGATCTTTTTCAATGGTCAACCATCATTCTACCACATTTGTAACCGTCGATCATTAAAGTCAACCAGTAATGTTCATATGGGGAATGCCTTCAACACAAAATACTTCTATTTAGGTCAAATTATGTTAATTGTACACGTATGTTTTGGCCCAAAACATACAATTTAAAAAAAAAATCTTTTGTACATGTTGGGTGAATATTTTGTAATTCCTTTACAAGTTACAAAATAAGGATTTTAGCCATAGCTATGATGAGAATATTCTCTCCTCTCTAAAAGGGGAGGCTCCCTTCTTATTTCTCATTGGAACAAAAGGTAAATTATGCTAAACTAAAAGTATTTACACTAGCTTTAATCGTGTGGGGTGTGTTACATTCACCATTTTCTCTTCTTTCAAAAAATGCGTTTATAATGTTCCACAGTAATATTCTACAATGCTCTACACCTCTAAATATCCACCTAAGCAGTAATCACCAATATTCTTGATTAAACATTAGAGTAATCAAAGAGTACCAGTACAACTAGATTAATAGTAACTAAAAGACACACAAAAGCACAAAGTCTTCTTGTTGGCCTCTATGATAGTTTTTGTAGTAAAAAATGATGCATGTTATAGCACAAAGTCTATCGACCCACTTCATCAATAGATGATCCACACACAAAGTGCATAACTCCAAGCTCAAAGTCTTGATAATCTTCATTAAGAAACATTTACATCACACAATTTCAAGTAATCAATATAACTCAAAGTTTATATATACTATCTTGAACGTCCTTCCAATCATAAGAAAGAATCACCACTTATCCAATTAACAATAATAGAAATTAGCAAGAATGACATAAGAACATTCTCACTCATACAAACTTGATTCAAAACAAAGGTTGAAATCAAAATTCACCTCCTTTTATTAACTGAATTTGATCTTGCAATTTGAACACAAAGTTTCAAAGTTGAGTCACAATGTGGGCAACACTTTGTTGCATAAGATTACAAGGTACTAATTATAAATGAACTCTCATATTTATAGAGGAGAGAAAAAGAGCTAATCTAGGAAAGAAATAACTACTTTGACTTATTCAACATCGGAGTCCAAAATTATTAGAGGACTTCTTTGTTGTTACATGTATTTACAATTATGAAAAGGACATGTAAATTGTCTTGAACTAATTACAAAAAGCATGAAAGATACTGAAAAAATAAACTAAGTGAAAATCAAGGCACTCAACTTTCTCCACCATCCTTCTCCAAGAACTCTTCATATTTCTTCAGCATTGCTTAAACTTCTTTATCATTGGGACCTATGGTATGTCTGGAGATGGCAAGAACTCATGTGATTGATCCCTTGATAGTGTTGCACACTTTTTGGTGCCATTTAAGAACAACTTTCAAATTATCCACAGTAATTTGAATATCCATCATTTTTTCCATTGAAGCTACTAAGAAAGCTTCATCTTCAAATTCCTTCTTAACCATGGATGTATATTCCTAAACAACTAAATTGGTTGGAAGAACTTTTTGGTTGTATTTCATGACTTTCTTGCTTGGTGATGGATCAAACATTTGTGGAACAACAAGAAGTTAATCAAAATCACTTAGGAATCTGGACACAAAAGATCACAATGGAATGCAAGAGTTGTTGCAAAAAAATAAAAATTCTAGTGTTAGAGAAAAAATAGGGTTTTATGCACTAGTGGGAAAATTCTAAGCATCTGCATATGTTTTGGCAGTTCAGATGCAAAGGTGGAGAAAAACGGAGCTCTTGTATGGGGTATTACACTTCAGATGTAATGGCTCAAAAATTCTGAGATACTGCATGTTGGATGTAAAGGTAGAGAGATTTTGAGCTATTAATGGGGTATTTCACTTTAGATGTAGAGGTGCTAAATTTTTGAGCTACTACATGTGGGAAGGACACTTGGGTGTAAGGGTGTTGAATTTCTGAGCTACTGCATGTGACTTAGTGATTTAATATGTAAAGGTGGAGAAAAAACCTAACACTGCATGAAAATATGCAATGTCTCAAAATTTCCCCAACACTGCATTTGCAATGTAGGAGAAAAATGTCGACACTACATTTGCAATGTAGGAGAAAAACCTTGACACTACACTTGCTTAAAAATAGCCAAGGCACAAAAATGGAAAATGTGCAATGTCTCAAAAATTTCCCTGACACTACATTTGCAATGTATGAGAAAAACCTCGACACTGCATTTGCAATGTAGGAGGAAAACGCTGACACTACAAAGTCTGAGTTGCATAGTCGGGAAATTTTATCGCTTATGCAATTACTTGATCAATAATTTGCAAGGTCATTGAAATTCAACGACTTTGTAGTCTTTTTATTTTTTGCATTTTGACTTGCAAGGGCGCTAAAATTTGATGCTCCTACAAGAGCTAAAAAAATTCTAACTCCCAAAACTGAATTTTCATAACTTGCACCAAAAGGTGAATTTCGAAGAACTGACAAAGGGTAACGCTCAGAATGAATTTTCAAGGCTAGGGAACCATGCATGAGGACCAATGTAACTCACCTCATTTTATGTGCTTAGAGTACATGAGCTATGAAATGGACAAGTTTCATAGGAGTTATCCCATAAATTGAGCATAACTGAATTCAAGGATAACAGTTATCTCTAGTTGGGGAGCTTCCTTTGACCACTCTTTGAAATGATTGAAGGGAGAAGAATTCCAGTCACTAAGTACCTTTTGATGGAACCCTCAATTTTTTTTTGTTCCATCTCAAACCCTTGTCACATTTGGATGCAGGGCTGATATCTGAGGGTTTAGGATTCTTTTTGTCATAAACGCTTGTAACGTTCTATTTGGTCGTTGACTTCTTATTGCCTATTTCCAGTCACTTTAAAACATCTTATGTCATTCATTGTCATCTGGTAACTAGTCCCTCAAGCCTAGGTTTGAGTCTCATAATTTTTATAAGGTTAAGTAGAAGGCCTTTTGGCCTTTACATCCTTTGCATTCAGTGACTTAGAAGTTTCTGAGCCCCTTCTCTCACATCATCCTAGAGGGTCCCCTTTATTTGAACAACTTAAGTGCACGTGCTTAAAGTTTTCGCTTAAGTCCCGATGGCCATCATATCTTTATCACTCATCACTAATTACTTTTTGAGTGTATGTTTTAAATTGGTGACGAGCGACGAGCGATGAGCAACATTTCTTTGTTTTCACTTATCACGAATAGCTATTGGAGCTCTTGGAACAATTAGCGACAAGTGATGTTCTATGTATTGTAAAGGAATCACTTATCGCTAATGGATTTTGAGCCTTGAGCATTGTAATAGCGATAAGCGATGTCCTCTAGCCTTACGTTCTTCTCGCTCATCATGGATGATCATAAAATGATAATTTTAAGATCAACGATGAGTGATATGATGGAATTACCTTGTATCATGTATCACATATATGTTTCAAGTGCTAAATTCTGCATTAGTGATACACGATACACATTGTCACTATGTAATTCCTCTCATCACTAATTGCTTGCAAACTATATGAAGAGAATTAGCGAGGAGTGATGGTTTGATGTTTCTATATTTTATTGCTCGTCATAGATTCATTCTTGAGCCTAAGTTTCAAAACCGTGATAAGCGATGATATTCTCTAAAAGGTTTCTTTCGCTAATATGATAAGATCTTATGTGTGATGTCTTTTGTACCATTGATTTTCATGCAGGTGTACACGTCTAAATTTGATTTCTTCATTGCATCTCCCATCGCTGACAGGAGCCAAGGTGAAAAGTTTGAATTAGCAATGCGCGATGGAAGGATGAACATGATCAAGGACGGGTCACAGATCTAAAGGTTGAGATTTCATTGCGGGGATGTCTACATCACTAATGAGGCCGATGAAGGACGAGATGCATCCACAATAGGTGATGGCTATTGTTGGAACTAGAAACATGGAAAAATCCTAAGGACAATGTGTAAAGCAAGAAAGAAAGTGGCAAGGCGAATAAAGAACCATTGATATGGTTTTAAAACAGGATGATCCAATGGACTAAACTTCATTGTGGCTATACTTTCATCGCTAATCGCACCCTAAGATTTAGTGAAGATCAACGATGAGCGATGAAGTGTATAAGGAAGTATTCTCTCTAAAAAACACTGGTCTCATGTACTTCACCAATATTAATGAAGGAGCACGGATTAGGCCTACAATAAATGCTAATTGACATATCATGTATGATTAATGAAGATTGAGAGAAGACATGTTAGCATTTGAGCTGACATCACTATTTTCTAGGAGCAAGTTGCTAATAGTTGAAAAATGATGCTCATGATCACCATGGATGAAGTTTTAAATGTTTTAAAATTGACGGCCTAGATTCAAAGTTGAGCTGTTAAGTTATCAACTCGCTTGCGCGAGGATTTCTTGAATCATTAATTCTGCATGCTCCAATTTGTCTATTTAATGCAAATTGCTTGTTGTTCAGTTTCATCATATTTTAGTCTGTAGTGAATGTGAGGTGTGGGTTAGTGAAGGAGTGTGCGAGTATTAATTATTCCTGAGTTAGGAAGTGAATGATCTTGATCTAGATGGGTAGGTCTGCCATGGCAGTTCGAGAGTCTAAGAGGTTGAGTTTGCTTGAATCTAAGGAAAATGATCCTGAGGATGAAATTGAGACACAAGGAGCTCCTGATATGCCAAAGAGTAGAAGGGGATGTAGTAAATTCAAGAAGTATGGTGTCAAGAGTAATTACTGTCTACAGGTCTGAATCGTTTCAGAAGAATTGGTCAAATTCAAAGGGAAAAAGCTAGTTGAGTATGGGAAGAAGATGAAGAAAAAGTGCAAGTATCATAAGGCCTATCTAGGAGGATGTAATTCTCTTAGTAAGGTTTCTAATAGCCCTTTAGACAGTGAGGGTGACACTGATCGAGAGGGTGATTATTATCCCCTATCATTGGTACCATCTGAGGATTCTGACAAGGAGGTGGTGACGGTTCCTCCAGTCCCACCACGAGCAAAATGTGGGCGAGTATCCTTTGAGGCTGATGACTGTGCCCTATTTTTGTTTTTGATGATACCATGCCCCTTTTTTCAGGATTGTCCTATTCAACATTCATGTGATTTCTTGTTTCTAGCGCTGATATGGAAAATTTTCAGGCTGGTGTATTGGAGAAGTGCTAGACTAAATGACCTTGGCGACATGTATGTTGTTTTCGAACGATCTACAAGTTTGTGTTGGAGTTGCTAGTGGAGAATATTTTTTGGTCAACAAGGACAAGGATTCAATGCTATTGCAACAAACTCTGCCTTTTGAGGAGTTGGCATGTCCTCATGCAAGGAATATGGAATGTGGTCTTTTACTCTTCCATTTTCCTTAATGATTGCATATAACTGATTGAGGATGTCTCAAATTTTGGTGCAAATGAAATGAAATGTAAATGTAATTAAACCTGATGCTTGTTGCTCCCTTGTTCTATAAAAGGGATTTTAGGGCTTATTACAAGAGGCCAAATTTTTAAGTCTCAATAGGGTTTTAGGTGAATGCTAAGTTTAGGAAAGGAACTTTGAATAGAATACTGATAAATAGACCAGTAGTTTGTCTTGGGTATGAAATCCTGTATGTAATAGTCTTAAATGAGTTTTATAGAAACTACTGATATTGAAACAAATCTTAGTCTGGAAACAAATACTCTTCTATGTATGCTTCTTACAAGTTATGAATGAGAAATACTAATGGTGTTATCATTTATCTTTAGATGTTCCATTTGAATGTATTATTATGTTTTCAGCTTTAACTCAAGGAGTTGATTAAAATGCTTGAATAGGGTTATAAAATTTGTAAGAAATTGCTTAGGATTTATAAGAAGTGAGTGTTTCATACATTGTGAGTTTTCATAAATGCAAAGTAGTATGAAAATAGTTCGCCTATCTCTAAATTGAGTAGTTTATATATTACTGATTCTTACATATTTGACTCTGTTGCTCCAATTGATGAAGACACTAGTTAGTTTGTTAGAAAATATTGCATAGAAATGAGAAATAACATGCCCAACCATGGACTTAAAATAAGAACAATATTCATTTAAAAATATTTTCAAGGATAGTGTGGGTTAGGAATATCCCTAATTCCTAGCAAATAGATAGTCATTCATTCAAAGATCCGCCAAATCTTCAGTGAGATGGGTTTTCTTTGCAATAAATAGGAATAAATCTATGTATAAATGTGTTACTAATCGAATACACTTCATGAAAACACAATTGGGATCACCCTCCTAGGTTTCACAGAGCCTGAAGTGAAGGAGTAAGGACCACAAAATCCTATACTCATTGTGTTGGCCACTAACCCTATAGTTCTTTACTATAAGAGTTTACTACTTTTTAGAGAATTTCTTGGTTTTGCTAGAAAAATAACCAACATATTCATCCATCCATTGAGCATAGAGTCAAGCGACAAAACAAAAAGACACAAAAAGACTCAAAAAAGAAAGTCGGGAAAAAAACTATAGTAGTATTTACAAAACTCATATGTTACCTCACTGAGTGAAGTTCTTCAGATGTTGTCTGTGATGTGGTACCAAAAATGGAGTGCCATCTTGGTATGCAAGCAAGGAACTATTTTCACCACAAAGTTGGTGAGGCTTGAATGGACCTCTCCATAGTGAGTCAAACTTCCCATGCATACCTTTGGGTTCTCTTCTCTTGTCCCACAAGAGAACTAGATCTCCAACCTAGAAATCTCGAGACTTTGCTTTCTTGTTGAAGAGATTCTTCACTTGATCTTGATGTTACACAATACGGTTCACCACTTGAATGCGTTTCTCATCCAACTCGCTGAGGTACATGATACGCTTGTCGATAGAACTGTCAAATGTCTCATCTTCTATGGCCTTAGCCAATTTTAGTGCGGGCAATTCCAAGGTGATTAGAATCTCTGCATTCAACCCATATAAGAGCTAGAATGGGGACATGCCTATTGCCTATTTTGGGGTAATTCAATCAGCCCATAAAGCATCCTACAATGCCTTGTGTCAAGATCTTTGGTTCTCTAGCTTTCGAATGATAGTGAACAAGTTATTATTGCTAGATTATGCTAACCATTACCTTGAGGATAATAATTGGAAGAATGTGACAATGTAATTCTATGCTTGAAACAAAACTCTATAATTTCACTTGATGAGAATGTAGTAGCATTGTTTGTTATAATTTTGTTTGCAACATTGAATCAGGAAATGGTATTTTCTTTCAGGAACCTGCATACTACCTCTGAAGTAGCATGCTTCACCAAAATAGCCTCCACCCATTTGGTGAAGTAATTGATGGTTGTGAGAACATAAACATTCCTTGCACTTGAAGGTGGATTAACAATGCCAATGAAGTCAATACCCCATTGCTAAAAGGGCTCCTCAATGATAATCGACTTGAGTGGAAGAGCAACCAACTTAGGCTTCCCTACAAATTGTTGACAAAGTTCACATTTATGTACCCAATTATATGTGTCCTGAAATAGTGTAGGCCAATAGTACTTATCTCGCAAGATTTAATGAGTTGTCACTAGTTCAGAAAAATGTCCATTGTATGCCAAGTTATGGAAAGACTCCAACAACTTGCTTTGTTGAGCTTTATCAATGCAACATTGAAAAGTATCGTCAAGAGCTCTCTTGTACATACCATTGTCCCATAAGACAAAATTTGTAGCTTTGAGCTTTACCATCCTTTTCTCCTTATATGTCAGATGTTTTAGGCATTCCCCATATGTTAGAAAGTAAGCAATGTTGGAATACCACTCCTTAGTTGTACTAATGAATAGAACAATAGGAACATCTTTGATGCTCACCTCTTCATAATTGGAAACTTCATCATGCTTGTTGTCAACAATGAGCTAGTACAAACCTCTCCCATGCACCAATTTGGTGGGCTTGATCTCCATATCATATTCTTGAATTTTGGCAATCTAGTTTCCTCATTTTGTACGAAACTCTTGTTGTGTCAAGATTGACTGGACTATAGAATCCATCACTAGTACAATGACATGGGAGTTAAGTATGTAGAATAAAAAATGCTTCACTACCTTAACCATAAAAAATGCATGCTTTTACAGTTGAAATTTCTTCAAATCATGAGCCTTCAATGGGAAACTCATGAATGTAATAGGGGACTCAAACCCATCACTATTTTGCTGCACCAAAATGGTTGAAAGTGTATGCTCTAAAGCATAACTATGCATAATAAACTCTTTAGTGTAATTCGTGTAAACTAACATCGGTGCATGCACAATAGCTTCTTTGATATCATTGAATGCAACTTTACCTTTTGTAGAACAATGAAAAGTGGTATTTCCATTCATCATATTCATGATATGACGTGTCTTTTCCATGAAGTCAAGGATAAACCTTTGCAAGAAATTCACCTTCCCAAAGAAAGAGTGAACTGATTTCTTACTCATTGATAGAGTAAGAGCTTGAATTGCTTTTACCCGTTTAAGATCAATCTTGATACCCTCCTTAGACATAATGTGACCAAGAAGTTTGCCTTTAGTAACCCCAAAAATTGACTCCTTCGGATTCAAGGAAATTCCATGTTGTCAACACCTCTCTAAGACTTGTTGTAAGTGATAAAATTGTTCTTGATGTTTCTTGGAGAAGATTATAAAATCATCAAGATAAAAAACAACAAACTTACCCATGACGTCACTGAAAGATAAGTCCATTGCTCATTGAAACATGGCACTAGCATTGATGAGACCAAACAACATTTTACAGTAAGCAAAATTACCCCATGGTGTGGTGAAGGCAGTCACATTCTGATCTTCCTCGTTGACCTCCACCTGATTATTTCCTTAAAATCCATCCAACATAGATAGCATCTCGGATCTAGTTACCGTTTGCAAGATTTAATCCATTACTGACAAAGGGTAATTATCTTTCAATGATGACTGGTTCAAATTTATGAAATCCACACATATGTGGATTTCCCCATTCTTCTTATGAATTGGAACGATATTCGCTATACACATTGAATGGTGAATAGGAAATATGATCCTTGAATTAAGCATCTTTTGGATTTTTGAAATAATGGTACCAAATTTTTTGGGATTGTACTACCTTTGCTTTTGTTTGTGAGGCAAAGATCTCATCTTTAGTGGAATTTCATGTTGTACCTCTTTTGGTCAGAATGACTTCAAGTCTTCATAAGAGTAGGAAAGTATGTCAATGTACTGCCATGCCATAGTAATTCAACAAACTTTTCTTTCTCCTTTGGAGTACATCACTTACCGATATTCATCATCTTTGTATTTTCTTTGGTTCCCAAGTTAATTTGCTCAACTTCATTTGATGAATCAGAGCTAGACTGCTGTTGCTTTTTTACATAACGATTATGTTTATCAAAAAGTATTTTAAGAGAAACTAACCCTTTTGGAATTTTGTTCCCTTTGAGCTGTAATACTTCTTTGCTAGTATCAGGATCAACCTCTAAAATTGACTCTCGAGGTGGAGAATCACTACCTTCAAATTACAACTCATTGAAATTTTTAGCCTTCTCAAGAAATGCTACGATTTGATGATTATTGTTAAAGATTTACTAGTTATCTGAATTGCCTGAAACATTGGTTTGAAACACTAACTCAATAGTGTAGGTAGAACCATGAAAATCTTGGTGTGGAATCAAGAGCGTAGCTGACACTGCCAATGAATGAGCTCTATCGTTATACTCTCTTGGGACTATAGAAATGTTAAAAGCTTTAAAATCTTCTATGTCATCCCAAACTAAGTTATGGTAATACCTTAGTCATTCATTCTTAGTTTGATAAAGGTTTCTCACTTGAAAAACAACTAATTCAACATTGCCTTGAACATGTAAATTTCTTATCCCTTTTCTATGTACAACTTCCCTGCCTAACAACAACGCTTCATACTCTGCAATATTGTTAGTGTTGTCAAACTGTAACTTAAAAGAAAAAGGAAACAATTTTCCTTGTGGAGAAATGAAAACAATTCCCGCTCATGATTTTATGGAAGAATAACTGTTGTCAAATTTAATTGTTCAAACGTCATTTGGATCCCCTAGACTGGCAGTCTCAAAATATGAAACTTCTTTGTTAGGTGCAATTTCTCCATCTGTAAAAGATAAATCGTCTGAAAACGATTCTTCTAAAAAAGATGATCCTATATTTGAAATGGATGAGCCATCAGTTTCTAACTCATTTCTTGAATTTTTACTTGAAGATTCAACATCTTCATTTATCTACAAATAGTATGTCCCCATTCCTGAAGATTCAAACAAAATTTGAGCTCTTGGGTCATCTAACTTAGTCACATAAAATTTAGATTCTCTTTCAGGAAGAAACTTTTGCATAACACCCTTGATGGGTAGTCGAGCTTCAAACATATCCATATTCAACTCACCTCCTACATCTTTGCAAAAGTTACATCCTAGAAAAATTTCATAGGATGCAGGAACGTCAGCCACCAAGACAGTCATCTAGATTTTCTTATCTGGGAATGCAACAAAGGAAAATTGTGCATCCTTGATTTGCCCAATCAAAGGCACTTGTTTATTCTCCATCAAAAAGTATTGACCAAAAGTATTTGTAAGATTAAGACCCAAAGAGGTAGCCACTTTGGTGGGCATAACATTGTCATAAGCACCAAAGTAAATTAGACAATTTCTCAACTTATAACCATTTACAAACAATGAGATATAAAATGGGTCTATCCTTCCAGGAATAGATGATGGAATAGAAACCAAGTTGCAAATTTTGGTGCACATTTTTTAGTAGAGACACTAAGATTGAGTAATTTACAACCTTCCAACCCTAAATGAATGGGAAAATAGAGATGGTTAATTGGGATTTGGTAAAAATAATACAAGGCAATTGGGATGAGAATTTCCCCTACATTTATCACTCTTATAATGGATTCATTTATTTACAATCAAATTTGTCACCTTTTGAGGATTATTTTGGCTAATTGTTACCTAGAGCATTTGATGATTTCCTCAAATAATCAAAGGAAGGGAAAGAAAGAATGGATGCAAAGGTAAATAGGGAAATAAAATTTATAAAAAAGGTGAGGCCGATATATTTTAATGTTTAATAAATATTCAAGGAATCTCAAGCAAGATATGTGTGTCACCATGATCAACATAGAGTTGAGCATAAATTATAAGTGAGTGATAATATCTAGGTGTATCTTGGAAAATATAGAGTGTAAGAGACATCATGAAACTCAAACCACTCAACTATATACCTTAACTATATAGGTTAGACAAGATCATGACAAGTGCTTAATCTTATGTCACGAGACAAAAAAATTAAATTACCTAGGACACAGAAGCAAATGACATAATATAAGATAAAATCTAATACCAACTAAGACTTCTAGAAATATTCCTAGGACCTAAGTAAACTTAACACGTGAATAGGACATACTAGGTGAACTAGTTAGGTAAAACACCTTATTCACACCAACACCCCCCTTAAGCGTTGCCCCTTTGACATTGGTTTTGGCATTGATGTCAGGTTGAGTGTTCAACTTGGCATACATTAAGGTGATACACATTGATATATTTATACATGTTTGGCCTAATTGATATTATGGCTTAGACCATGCATTGGTCTTGTGCATTGACCTTGGTCCTCACTTAGCACATTTGTATCATTAGACCGATACAAGGAATTGTGATGAGTATTATGTGAATAATAGCCATGATTTTATCATCAACACATATTATTTGGTTGTTATGATATTTATCATTCACAAGGTTATGGTTTTTAACACTAACACACGTGTTTGAATATCATGAGGCTTTTGGTAAACATTGAGGTGCAACACTGACATAATCATTTGTGGTTTTATGTGACACAAAGTGGTAAAATCTAATCGATATTATTGTGCCCTAAATGCCATAATTTAGAAAATACAAAGCATTGTGTTAACAACCAACTTAGGGCTTGGCATAGCTTGAGGAAATTGATGGTATAATAGCTGGTAAATGCAGAAAGCAGTTTCTAGGTTGCACAGGTAGTTGGGTTTCAAGATGAAAAAGATGCATTCGACTTATTCTGGCAGAATTTCAAGTATTCAATGTGGTAAGGTCTTGTTCTTTGGAACCCTAGTCTAGTCTATTTGGTGTTTGCATTTATATTTTTGTTTGAAAATGGTCAAGTGAACATGGTTGTTATTTTTGCTTGTAGTTGAGTTCTTCATTCATGTCTTGAATGACTTATTGTATGATGATAGAAGTCAGGTTGTTTTGTTTCATAGTGTATGCTATCGACCTTGATTTAAAATTCATCATGGTGGTAGAAAGATTTTTTCTTTTTTAATTTTATGGGGTCATTGTTTTGAGTTCTTCAAACCCTATTACTAGGGCACAACATGTATACTTTGTGATATGTTTTGTGCTATCTAGCAGAAGGTTTTCGCCATAGGTTCATTCAATAAAGTATCACAAGGGTTTTTATTTTGCATTGACAAATAGGCTCATTGTTTTAACATTTGTGTTACCCATTGCTAGGGCACGAGGTCAAAAATCTTGTGGCAGTTTTAAAACATTGTATAAATGTCGTGTATTGCATCTTGGTGTCGACTTGGGCATGGGTTATATTTTTCATTTGTATGTGTATTTTACTTAGCATATACACCCAGTTTATCCAAAGTGTCAACCATATATAAACAAAAGTTTAAGTTTGGTAAAGAAAAAGAGACCACAATGGCATAAACATATATGAAGTTTTTAGTTTTACTTGATGACAGTTGGTAGCATATGTGATCTTATGAATGATTATAAAAACAATGTCTTGTCATTGTTCTGGTTTTGATGATTTTATTGTAATATCATATATTCTGTGAGAGCTATAATTCTTGGAAAAAATGCAAAAAATTGTCTTGTAAAAGTTGTATGCAACGATAGTTGAAAATAGATTGATATATTTTGTGTTTTCCAGGTTCCAATAAAATAAACCTTTAGGACATGAGAAATATTAGTTCAGAAAGTTGTAATGATTTGCAATGAGACATAGTAACCCTTAGTAATGTATTTATTTATGATTGAGAATATGTTGTATAAGATCAAACTTGTTAGTGAGACAAGTTTGATCTTTAGCTAGTGAGGCTGTATATTTCCAATGAGGCATTTTGTGAAGCAAGTGAGAAATAAATAATAGCCAATGAGGCTCTGTAATCAGTGAGATTCAATAAGTTAGTGAGGCATTTTTCGAGTGGTTTTTCATCCCTATGAGGGTTTTCCACTCATGAAAAATACTGTGTTATGATTTTGTTGTGGTCCATGTGATATTTATGTTTCATGCAATTTGGTCTTGTTGCTTCCTTTACTTGCTTTGCAACATTTGAATTTACATGTTGTTTAAGAATCTACTATTGGTATCACATTTGGTTACACTCTTGAAACTGAACATTTATTGTTTTCAAAGAGATTAAGTGTTTTGAATAATCATTAAATTGAAGTCGATTATTGAAACACTGATTCACCCCCTTCTTAGTGTTTCCTGTACTCCAAAAAGTGGTATCAGATCCATACCCTTACATAAGTCTAGCCAATTTAGGGCTTCCTAGTAGTGGAGTACTCATTATGGAAAAAAGTAAAAGAAACAAAGAAAAAAGAAATACCTAGCAGAATGCTGAACAACAAACACCACTTAAACCTAGTACAAAAGATGATTTTGTAGTGAAGAGTGTAGACAAAGAAGGAGATCACTTAGTGAGTGATTTTGAACAAGAGTATGTCGAAGATGAATGTGAAATTATTTATACCCTTAATGAGTTTTAGAAACTTAAAAAGGAGAATCATGATTTAAAATTGCAATTGGAAGAGTCTAGAAAAGTTGAAGAAGCAACTTACACAAAGCTACAAACTAAAGTAGAAGATTGTCAAAAGATAGAGGCTGAAGTGTTGTCTCTAAGAGCACAACTACATGAAAACTCTCTTTTAAAAGAAAACACTGTAAAAGATGAGTTGATTGTCAATATGAAATTAGGGATTGAAGAAAACAAGAGGATAGCAGATATGACAAGGTCTGATTTGGAAGTCAAAACAGTTGAATGCCAAAAGCTTGAAGGAGAAATAGTCTCTCTAAGGAAAGATATTGAGAGTGTAAGAAAGCAGTTAGAAAAGAATAAAAAATTTGATGAGAGCACTAGCAAGTTGAATGATATGTTAAATAAGTAGAAACATCACAAGGACGTTACTAGTTTGGGCTTTGTATAAGGATAGAGTTTTGGAGTCAGAAAAACACCAAGAATGAAGATAGATTTAAATTATTGTTCTATTTCCCCTAAGACCGCTGATAGTAGATAGTTTAAGGACATCAACAGAGGAAGAAGTAGAGCCAACTGATTCACATGATCTCCACCTACTTGGCAAGATCAATCAGTAAGGTACAATTATTCATTTCCTAGTTATTGTTATCTATGTAATGGTTATGGGCATAAAGCAAGCTATTGTAGAAGAAGGTCTAAAAGGAGTCAATATGCATTGTTTGAGAATATTAATGTAATATGTTATAAATTTCATAACAATGGTCATGTTGCAAAGCACTGTAGAACTAGGTTAGTGAAACCAGAGAAGAAATTTTGGAGAAGGAAACATCCCAAGAAGACAAGCATTCAAAAGGTTTAGAGAAGGAAGCAAAATCAGGAGAAGGATGAGTCTAAGTTTGTGCATACTACACAAGTGACATCTGTAAGTGCATAAAAAGGAGCATGGGGATAGGGGAGGTGCTTATAGTTTTATCATTCAAACCCTATAATAAGCAACAAAGAAGTTGTGTCTTTGCAGTGATTTGATGCCTTGTTTTTTATGATAGTTGTCTTTCCTTACATGATGAACATAATGATCCTCGCCAGTGGTATACATATTGAGTATTCATATCATTTTGATCTGACAGTGCTAGAATGATGTTGCCAATTTACAACGATCTTAATAGGCAATGGTTTGATCATTTTGGTTACATTGCTATTTTGATTTGGTAGCATACTTTATATGTGGTAGTTTTTGTCATATGGACAACGGTCATTAGTTTTGATACTTGCAAAGTAACACACTGGATGCAAGGTGCTCATTGCTCATTCATGCTTCATTTTATGAAGTAGGTATTTCACAGTTCTTTGAATTGCTTGATACTAGTTGGTATAGATCTTTCATAGTAAGCATGCAAGTATACCTAAGTCAGTATGTGAAAGTTCCTCCAATCCTCTTGTCTTAGATTTTATTGGGTATTTTATTGAATTGATACCAAGTACGATCAATCATCCTAGTGTTGGATGGTATGATATCCTTGTAGCACAGTGGTAAATCTTGCTTTGATAGTTTGCTTGCAATAGTCATTGACAGTTTGAGAAATCCTTCATTCTTTACATATCAAGTGTATACACCTTCATAAGCTGGGTATAAATCAAGAAGAAGAATAAGCACAAGCCTTGATAGAGGTAGTGAAGGTATATGATGATAGGTTCCTTATAAGGGAAGTCAACAATCACTCTGGTAGATAAGTCCAAAAGAAGTGAAATGTGGCAACCAACAAATATTTTGATGCATTGGAGTCTTTTTATATTATTCAATCATTAGAATGGAAGAAATGGCATTATTGACCTCTTTTTCAAGAAAGGTATTTGAATGCTATCCAGACAAATGGACACCATATTCTTTGATATGTTGCTACTACAGTGATTTCCAATTAAAGGAGGAGGAACATGCTAAAGGAGCTGGTTAAATTTATTCAACAAGAGCAATATGCATATAAAGATCCCATCACAAAATTTATGGAATGCTTGTATATAAACTATGTTTTGAAGGTGCACAAAAAAAAAACTGATTGAATGTGAAGTGATACTGAATGATCCCTTCCTTGGTAAGCAAGCACAGGAGGGAAATTTTGTTACAGTGCCTCTGAGGGATGAGTTCATAGAAAATGCCTGTCTTTTTATTTTTGAGACATACTGTTGTATTCATTAATGTATTGATATACAAATTCTTGTAGACAAGCTAAACATGAGCTATGAAGAGGCAGAATGATGGATTGTAAACCTTGTAAAGAATGAAAAGCTGGATGCTAAGAATGGATCCACATCAGGGACTGTTGTCATGGGAACAAACCACATAAGCAACAAACCACATAAACATATACGAGAAAATTATAGAGAACACTAAATAATTGTCGATGCGAACCGATGTCCTAGCAAACAATGTTGCTTCAGTAGCCATACCTACTACTCATGCCTCTTCTATGGGAGTAGAACATTGAAGTTTCCAAGGTTCACGTTGTGGAGTTTAAAATATTGTAGGATGAGTCATTCTTTTAGTTTACCAATGATAGGTTAAACTTTCAAAACTATTGAGGAATCAAAGACTATGTTTTAATTGAAACATTGGCAGGGTTCAAGTATTAGAAGATGGCATTTGAAGTTGATAATGGTTGCTTTGCAAGGGTTCATTATGATAGTATGTTGTTTTTTTGTCTTCTTTCTTGGTTAGTGGGGGATAATTTGCTGGTATTTTGACTTTCTTTCTTGAGGTGAATGTTTGATCTACAAAGCACAGTGGAATGGTGTGTATCCTAATTTCTTGAAAATATCCTTTGTAGGGGGAGCTCCAAAGTTCACTCTTTATGTCCTTTATGTCCTTTATTTTTATTGTGTTGTTCTCTTAGTTCTTTATCTTAGTTTTATCTTTTTGAGTAAACAATGATGATAACTAATGGTGGTGATATGCATCTTTTGTCTCTTGTCAATGATAATCATTGGTAGAACAGTCAATAAAGACAAGAAGATGAGTTTTTCACAACCATTTCAAAGAAGCACTTGTATCATTTCATTTGACAGAGACCAATGGTAACAAGTACTATGCCCCTTTCATTATACATAGTGGATGGATTATCCCATTGACATTGGTTTATACAATGGATCTTTGTGTTGGAATCAAGCAACACTGAGAGGGGGGGTGAATCAGTGTTGTGCAATTTTTAACTTTATTAATCTGTTCTCTCAAGTGCCTAAAACATTCAATCAAAAGAAAGATGCATGAACATAAAACAATAATCCACAACACCATAACACAAGGATTTTTACGTGGAAACCTTGTTAGGGGAAAAACCACGATGGAGGTCAATCCACAATTTGAGTACTCAAAATATAAGTGTTTTACAAAATGGGGAATGCACTTTCATTCAGGCACACTACCTAGAGCTCACTGCTCAAAATCAGGAAGGCTCAGTTCCTTACACAAGATTTGGATTACATCAAAAGGTTGAACTGAGTAAATAGCATCTACAAATTCCTGATTACAGTTTCGGTTAGGCTCATAGATCAGACTTTGGACCTTCTGTCTAATTCTGCACTTCGCTCTACTCTACCTTAATTTGCTTCACAAAATCCTCTTATGCACAAGTGAAAATCACTCAATTGCTCCTCTGATATTCACACACACATCAACACATATCGAACACTCACACACATACACCAAAATGAATTAATCGATCTCATATATATATCTGCCACTAAGGATTCAATCGCTATAAGTTGGCTTCAATAAAATATAAAATATTTTCCAACTGTCGGCTCAAATCATAAACAACATTTAATACACATCCAACAAAGTCATCCATAGCATAGTGAGGACCCAAAATAAAATCTTCAATACAAAAATACTCCAAATAATTTTTCCTTAAACATCCACAACACCCCACATTTACTTAGTCAGCCTTCATATACTGATGAACAAAAAATTGAACGACTGGATCTCCTAACTCGTACACCAATTGATGCGACAACACAAAACTCTAGAATAAAACATTCCATATACCCATTGACCTTCCCTGAGATCCACAACCAAACCTGATAGATTGGTAATGCAAACCACTTGACATATTCAACTTCAGTCGGATACCTTGTTCTTTACTTTGTCTTCTGGTATGGACAGATACTGCAGTGCAAAACGGATCAATAACTTAGGTTGCCATCAATGACAACACTAGAATCCATATGCCAACACTTTGATAGTGTCCTTAGCTCCTTTTAAATGAAACAGTTTTTATGTTCTTGCAATATGGTGATGATTCTTTGAAATATTGGACAATATGTCTTTGCTCTAAGTCACAGTTTTCATAAGTTCAACGGGTAGTTTTGTCATGGTGTTATGGAAAGTGCATAATGATGTTTTTCTTAGGCAACATGGTTGATATGGTAACATTATTAATTGTATCTTATTGCAGAGGTATAGTAAAGAATACATTGATAGTGGTATTTGCAAGCATATCATTGTAGGGATGACATAGTGGTATTTGCAAGCATATCATTGGATATCATACATTAAATGTGTCGGTGATGTATTGTGTCAAAGCTAATGCATGTGTCAATAGAAGGTGTTCAAAAAAGATTTACAGGTCAAAGTTTGCAGCTTAGTCAATGTGATAAGTTTGGCATCATGGGATAATACTTCGATAGTGCTAGCCAACCGTACCAAGATTGAGAGTATTCTTGACATAGAAATCAATGATATCACATGATAATACACATTTTCACCAAATCTTGTGCTTGATGATGCTAATAGTGGTTTTTTTTGTGGTCTAACAGTGTTTTGATTTTCACTGTGATAGCATTTTAATAGGTTTGGATAGTTGGTTTCTTAATGTTTGGTTATTCTATATAGGTTGTGGTGATCATATCTTGCTTTCATAGTTTTTCTATCTTCTACAGTGGCCATTTGTTGATTTACTACCCTTTGAACTTTGGAATTGTTGTCAAAAGGGGGAGAAGAGCATACATTACATTCAAAATTCAATTTTTCATTTGGTGCACAAGTGTTCAAAATTTCATTTGGTTGATTGGTGCACAGGTTCAGATTCACTTGGTGATTGATTGACACGAACAATTTGTTGATAGTTTGTTGACATGGAAGTGCTTTGGTGTTTCTATAGGTGATATTCTTTTAGGTTCTTTGGCAGGTTTGACATCAATTCCAAATGGGGAGTTTGTTGCCCCTTTGACATTAGTTTTGGCATTGATGTCAGGTTGAGTGTTCAACTTGGCATACATTAAGGTGATACACATTGATATATTTATACATGTTTGGCTTAGTTAATATAATGGCTTAAACCATGCATTGGTATTTTGCATTGAACTTGGTCCTCACTTAGCACATTTGTATCATTAGACCGATACAAGGCATTGTGATGAGTATTATACTCTTGTGAATAATAGCCATGATTTTATCATCGACGTATATTATTTGGTTATGATGATGTTTATCATTCACAAGGTTCTGGTTTTTAACATTGACACACGTGTTTGAATATCATGAGGCTTTTGGTAAACATTGAGGTGCAACACTGACATAATCATTTGTGGTTTTATGTGACACAAAGTGGTAAAAGCTAATCGATATTATTGTGCCCTAAATGTCATCATTTAGCAAATATAAAGCATTGTGTTAATAGCCGACTTAGGGCTTGGCAGAGCTTGAGGAAATTGATGGTATAATCACTATAACAAATCCCTATGATTTGCTCCATTTTTTGTTCCGTTTTTTGCTTCCACCCACTATTTTAATGTATTTTTTTCCATTTTTTTGAAAACATCGGCACTATTTATCGGGATGGAGCTATTTTTGGCATTTATTTGTGTCCATCAGGACAAGTTGACGCTAATTTTGGCGCTACTTCACGCTAACATTAGCGCCACCTTTAGCGTCAATATTGGCTTCAAGTGTGGCGCCACCGTTAGCACCGCATTTTTCTCTGAGTTTAGCTTCGATTTTAGCGCCACTTTTAGCTTCGAGTTTAGCTTCGGGTTTAGTGCTGGTTTAGACACCACTATGTTGAAGAGACTTATTTATATGTCTCATCGACGATGTAAAATAATGAAATGTCAACAAGATACTGGCATATCGAGGAGAGAATCACTTACGTCACATCGACAAGGTATATCTACAAGTGCTCGGTGAAACACAACTCTTGGATATAATGAAGTAATGTGATGAGACATTGAGATATCGGTAAGATAAATAAGATTGTCTCATCAATACTCCTCAAGTAATGATCAAAAGCATACATTGCTATACCACTAGGAAGGTGAGCAACATATGTGGTAAAGCGGTATACACTGCATCCCCATAGCAAGAAGCCTTGAGCAAGGTGGTAGTGCGGAAAACAATAGAAGGGAAGGGAAAAACACCGCCATATCACAACGATAATCACGAGTCTCCCCGAAATTGTAGAATTACACCGATATATAAAGAAATACCACCAAAGGAAAATATCGATGAGACAGTGGCATATCGGCAAGAGATATTAACTTGTCTCATTGACATCGACAACCAATATCAGAGGAACATAAGATCTAATGTTGATGAGACATTGAGATATCAGTAAGACAAATAAGATTGTCTCATCGACACTCTTCAAGTAATGATAAAAAACATACACCGCTATACCGCTGTGAAGGTGAGCAACATATGTGGTAGAGCGGTATACACCGCAACCTCGTAGCAAGAAGCCTTGAGCAAGGCAGTAGTGCGGTAAACAACAAAAGGGAAGTGCAGAACACTGCCATACCGCAACGGGTATAATAAGAGATGGAGGTAGTACAATAATTGTGGCATCATTACAATTTACAACACTAAATGCAAAAAATAACGTCAGTCACAATCCATTTGAATATAGCCCGCCAAATACTCTAAAAATCTAATAAACATACTCTAAAAATTTCATCAAAATCTTATTTTCAGGAATAGCCCGTGATAATGGAGTTTTCATTTTAATAAACATACAATAAAACCTTTGTTGAAACCTTATTTTCAGGCGTAGCCTACCAAAATGGAGAAGTGTTTCAGTAAATAATGACAGAGAATGGTAAGGAGATGTGTGTGATAGGAGGCATAGGATTCATTGCTGTTTATCTCATTCCTGCTTTGATCAACAAGGGTTACAATGTTCACACTAGTGCTTGTAATCCAGGTATTTAATTGACATATGTTTGCATAATCTCAAATTCCTTCAGATACTTTTGAAGTATCAATGTATCCTATATAGGGTTTAGGATGACTTCTTTTAATTTTAAAAAATAAATCAGATGCTTTTGAAGTATCAATGTGTCCTATATAGGGTTTAGAATAATTTTCTTTTAATTAAAATAAATAAATAAATGATGTATTTTCCTGTGTTTAGATAATGTGGAGATCTCCTAAATCTGCCCTAGCACATTGTCCTCTTTCGTACTATGTTCATTACTCCAGCTGCTAGGGTTTTGCATTTGACATCTTTAATATCTTCATGATAGTGGCTTTTAAATAGATCTCAGTCTTTGCTTTAATATTTATCATGGTAACCCTTGAGTTCCATAATCCACCTTCAATCTCTTCTAAGAACGTTGTCTTAAGCTAGACTGCATAGTATGCATATAAAGCAACTCCTTCATACCTGCCATTGTTCCAAACCACCACTCATCGCCTTGCTTAAAATGCTGCCTCCATAAGCACAATAGCATGTTTTAAAATCATGGTTGCCAGTGATTGACCATTAAGGTCACTACTTTCATCAAGATACAATGAGATTTTTGTCTTCAAACTTAAGGCATTATGCAAGATAACATTGTGATTTTTTTGTTGTGTACAATATGATTTTCTTGCACATTTACTACTTTGTTAATTGCCTTTAAGACTAGATATTACACCACCAGCTACAATCTCAAACAACTCACTCACTGTCACTTGAAGATTCCTTTCATGAAAATCCTTGTATAAAATCAAACTATGCCATATAGACTTCCTACTTACTAATATAGGGGACTCATTGTTTCATGGTATTTTGAGTTTTATTTAGAAGGGGTTAATATGTGGCATTTTTATGTGCAAGAAGAATAGATTGTGATGCAACATTTGGGTATGGACCGTTCAGGAAAAATTGGATTGCTATCGGTGTCATAACCAGGTTGGATTGTACCTTGAGCTGGTTTGAAACACTTCCGGGTGTTTTCGCTTGGGAGCAGAACCTGAGTGTAGGAATTTCCAAATATCCAACAAAGGAAGTTTCTACATTCTAAAGATAAAATCATAAATTTACTTATCCAGTTTCTGATCCAACCTAACATCTTTAATATCCAATAGAGAAAGTTTGTACATTCTAAGATAAAATCATAAATCTGCTTGTCTTTGTACAATTGCTCATTTGAATTGTTTCTTTAATAGTTTTAGGGCCACGTCCATGTACATATCTTCTTCTTTTTCTAGTTGAACGCTCAAGCTCTGCATTTGCTCTAATCTCCATCTAAAATAATCAACAACATGCATTAATTTATGATTTTACCTTGAGCCGGTGTGAAACACTTTCGAGTGTTTTCGTTCTGAAGCAGAACTTGTGTGTAGGAATTTCCAAATATCCGACAAAGGAAGTTCCTACATTCTAAAGATATATTCTATGAAATATTCCATATTTTCTATGAAATAGTGTATATATTCTTGTACTTGTAAATATTCTTTTAGTGTTATGTCTATTAAAGAAAAAAAAGTTTGAATAAAAAATGCTTCACCCTTTTTTGTAAGTGAGTGTGAATTATTGTTTAAGGAAAAATATTACAGTGTTTACATTTTCAGTTTACTAGTTTCAAATCTTCATTTTCTATGTATATAAAATTGTATGTGCTCTTTATCTCTAATGACATAAAACAATAATGTCATCAGAATCAGGGTTTTTAATTTCAACACCATTATTGTCCACACTTTTAATATCCTGTTCACTTTTAAGTACAATAATCAAAATTTTATTTTTATTTCTTGTCCCAGTTAATCTTGATTCCTTTCAACACAACACAGTAGGTTGCATGTTAAATTTCAAACATTTTCTTTACATTTTTTGTATATATTATTTTCTTAGTGCATCATTATGTAACAACAATTTCACTTCTGAGATATACAGTAAAAATAAATGAAAGCACATGTTTTCTTTGTCAAGGGAAATGTATGGTGAATACCCTATGTCTTTTAGATAAGTGTGCAAGCGAAATAAGACATAACTGATTGATATGATTTTCTACTGTACAATTGTTTTTTTATGCGAAGGCTGCAACAACTTATCATGGATTAGTTTTGGCTAAGAAACAAGGTGCTTCTAAACTATGGCTAGAGGGGGACTCTCTTCATGTGATTAATTGTCTCATGATGAAATGTCCTCCTTCATGGTCAATTGCCAATTTTATTAATGACTCAATATCTATTATTAACTCTTTTGAGGAGATCAAAATCACACATGTTTTTCGTGAAGCGAACATGATGGCTGGTGGGGTTTCCAATGTGGGAGTCGCTGAGAGATTTGAGTGGGATTCTTTTAAATTGCTACCTCTTAATCTGAAGTGTATTTCTAATGATGACCAAATGGCTTGTTTCTAGGCAAGATGTTCTTGAGGAAAGGTTTTTCATTATGATTTTAAGTTGGGTTTTGCACGTCCACCCTTTGCTCTTTCAGTTTCATTATTCTTTCCTTGGTTTCCGTAGAAGGATGGACTGGCAGTTTTGGTAGGGTTACTTGGAATGATAAGCCCACATGTATTGTGGGTGTTTGTTGTATTGTTTTGAGTAGCGCCTGGTTCATTTTACTTTTTCATTTCTTCTAGGTGTTCTTGGGTTTTCGTTTGTTGCCTGTCACTATGGGTGGTGACCATTGCAAAATTGAGCCGAGTTCTTGTGAAGAGTTTTAGAAAAATGCTACTATGTGGGAGTACTTGCAATTGGGGGGGGGGGGTTACTCAATTTATGTAGAGAATTCAAGGTCTGGACCCTAATGTAACAAATTTCTTTGTGAAAGGATGGAATGTGAGGTCTCTATGTTACCAGGGCGTTGAGTTTCAAATTGAAGAGGATTTTATTGTGGAGGTAATTGGGCTTTCAGTTGTTGGGAGAAAGTTTTTCAGAGACATGGGAGCGGCTAAGAAGGCTTTTCTAAATTTCTTTAAACATGACGAGAGGAAGAAGGTTAAGGAAATTGGAAGTGGAGGTTATGCTAGGAAGTCCCTGAAGCCACTTTGGAGGGACCTCGTGTTGGCCATTATGCACTACTTCACCCTTGAAGGTAGATTCTTTGTGGTTTACACTCACCATTTTATGCTCTTAAATCATTTTAGGCATAATGTTTTGGTCTCGTTTCCTTTTTACCTGTTACATTCTATGGAGAAGAGTATTGAAGACCACATAAAGAACCCTAAGAAGGCAGTTCTTCATCAAGGGCTTATTTGTTTGATTTTTTCTCATATCAATCTAAAGTTGATCTCGGTCTCCCCTAAAACTCCTGGTAAGAAGGAAGTTAAAAATAATGGGTATGAAATAGGGGACTCTGCCGGTGAATGGGTTGGTAGTTTAGTGGAGGAAGAGTCAGAATATGAGGATATGTCTATTGATCAAGGAGGCTCTGAGGAAAGGGATGAGGAATTGAAAGAATGGGGTAAGGGCTATGAGACTGATGTGGAGTTGTGGGAGACTATGGCTAATTTTGTTAGAAAATATTCGAAGGGGAAAACCAAAGGCATGAAGAAAGTTAAAGCTTATGCCCAAAGGAAAATTGAGGTGGTTTCCCCTGGTTCAAATGTGAATCCCACGTTGTCTTCTAGAAAAGAGGGTTTGAAGGGTTTCCATCTTGTGGGTGATGAGGGTTTGAAGGGTTGTCATCTTGTGGGTGATGTGGATCCTTCAAATTTTGATTGTGTTCAGAATGCTTCGTTGGGGAACCCTGTTCATGGTAAGGATGGTCTACTAGAGAGCTCCCCAGTGCAAGGGCTTAAGGTGCTAGTTAATTTGGGTGGTCAATTGAGTAGCCCTGCTAATATGGGCAACTCTAAGATGGAGGTGAAGCCTAATGAGATTGGTCTCATGGATATGCAAGGGATTGATGCAGTTAATTGTTCTCAGGATTTTTTTGCTATGGAGAAGGAAGTGAAGGAGGAACATCTAGAGGCGTTAGCTGATTTGGAGAATCTGCCAGATAAGGAGAGGATAAAGGTGGATGTTGTGGATGTCGAGGATTCCCCAGCTGAAGAAGAGGATGAACAAAATAGGGATTGTTCTAATGCCCCTATTGACTTGGAGTAGAAGGGTCAGCCTCCGATTAACTGGGATGAAATTGACATGAATATGTTTCCTAGAATAGCTGAAGATGGGAAGAGAAACCTGCTTTCCCTGGTTAAGTGGTTATTTTCTGAGGTTAAGGAGCTCAATCTTTAGATAAAAAATTGGCAGGATGTGTGTGTTGCTATGCTAAGAGGTAACCAAAAGGAGTGGGAAATAAAAGGCAAAGTGAAATCAATGCATATTAAGCTTGATAAGCTACTCGCCAATGCTCATTGTTTGGGGGTTTCTCATGAGGAAATAATTTCCTCTTTGGAAGTTATTGTTAATAAAACATTAGAGGATAGAGTGGCAAGTCTGGAGGATAAAATGGGAAAGATGTTGAAGGACTTGAAAACGGTGGTCAATATCAACAATAACTCTTTGAAGACCACTGCTATGGGTCTTTCTGTTCTAAATGAGAAAGCGTTGAATTGGACTGGAAAACTGCTTGACTTGGGTAATATGGAGGAAATGATTGAAGAGATTAGTGGCTCTTACTTGGTGGAGAAAGTAGAAGCTTCTACTCCTATGCTAGAGAAGGAAATGCAGGCTGGTCCGTGCCCTAGGACGAGGAGCAAGATGAAAAAGAGGGTTGTTGTTGTTGTTGTTGAGGAGCTGAAGGATGTTATCAGTATCCATGAGGAGGTCATCAAGGAGAACGTGGCATCAGATAATGTTTTAGATAATTTGTTGTAGTTGGTGCTTCCTCTTTTGGTTCAATAGGTTTGTTGATTTTTTTTGGTTTTGGGTTTGCTGATGGGTTGCTAATGTTCCATCTTAAGTCAAATTTTTGGTTTTTTGGGCTACTGGGCTTAGTGGTTTAATTTCTCTTGCAGCTTGGTGTCATTGTAAAGGGTTTCGGGCCCCCTTCAAAACCTATTTTTCCTTATCAAAAATTGATTCAATCTGATTTTCTACTGTACAATTGTTTTTAATGTGCTTTTTACTTTTTGCATGTGGATTACCCTTAGAAAGAGACTAATTAGCTTTTCTTAAATGAAGCCTTTACATTTCCTATCTATGAAAGGAATTTACTGCTTGACAACAGGTTTGTGAACTTCATACAAATTAATATTTGTGTAAAAGGCCATCCCCACAAATGTTGTTTGGTCTAGAATTATAATGGAAAATAAAAAATCTTGCTAGGAGAATAAAATAGGTTTCCAATTGTCCAAGTACAACATAATATTACTAAAGCATTTCAAAGTTTAGGCATTTGAGATTCATGGATCTTCTTGGAGGTCACCCACCTAATATAATAATAGTAAATTAGTATGAACCTTTAGTCATAAATTAAAATGCAATATAATATCTCTATGTCTCTCACACATGAACATTTCATATAACCACATACCTTGTAAATGCTAACAATTGACTTATGGCATTCCTTAAGTCAACTATAAGACAAAAATCCCCTTTAATTGCCAATGGCATGATATGCTATCAAACACATTTATGAAAATTAATAACATTTGATTTTCACAGTCCATGATAGTTATGTAAAAATTTGCACACAGTTTATCTAGAAATCTTACTCACATAACATTTATGAAAAGGTCATTAGTAAAATTTTTCTCACACAAAATAAATTTAATGATTAATCAATGTTGTCTCATCTATTTCAACCCACTTTCCTCTCAGCAATTTAGTATTTTTACGCCATCCACATCCTCTCTCCATGGCCTCCTCTATGAATAAAAATGTTTCCATAGAATCTTTCACCGCACTACTGCTAAGAAGGAAGAAGCAACTTGCAGGACCACAGTAAAAATTGCTCTACCGCATAGAGTTGATGAAGGAGCCATGGGACAATGGTGGTCACCGCACTACCACACGCCAATGGTAGAAGACTTGCGAGAGTCACTGCAACACCGCTAGGAACAAAAGGAAGACTCGCGTGCCACCATAGAAGCTTTCACCGCACTATCGCCGAGAAGGATGAAGCACCTTGTGGGACCGCAGTAAAACATACAATGATAGGCGCTCAAGTACACTTGGTGCCACCTTAGGCACCCCAAAATGACTACATAAACAAGTAAAAGTTGGCGTTAAGGAATAAATTAGACGCCAAAAAAGGGAAAAACGCCGCATGAAGGAAGAAATCAAAATTTAAAATTTAAAAATTCCCCGCGTGAAGGAAGAAATCAGACGACATAAAAGGGAAAAATGTCACACGAAGGAAGAGAGCAGGGCACTCCTAGCAATTGAAGAGAGCACGAAGCCAAGATGCACATAGGAAGTCCGGTGAGGAGAGTATGCAGGAATTTGAATTTGCTCATAATATTATATCAAATTAATTAAACGATATTTAATTTTTTTTTTTTTGATCGGTGATAATATTTTTATTTTATTTAAGATAAATCAAAATATACAAAGCTCCAAATAAAAAGTTCTTCCAACACCATCACATCATGTCTGTTAAAACAAAATAAAAACCTATGGATCAAAAAGCCCTACCACAACCGCCTGAAAACTATCCAACTAACTACTACCCAAACACCAGCTATTTATAGTATCAAAACCAAAAACAGGGCTTAACCCCTTAAGCTTATACATCAACATCTAGCTTAAACACAGTAAACTAGTTTATACGGAAGTTCCAGAAGCGCTGCCCAGATGCAATGGGCACATTTCCGCGAGTGTCTTCACCTTCTTTATTAGACGCAAACCCTTCTTCTCACACAACTCCTCTCTGGCGATGGATTTGAGTCTCGCTATTATCTCCTTAGTCTCCATTAATTCGACGCACAGTTTCAAAGCTTGCCACCCTTGTTCTGCACCCTCTCTCCACACGACTTTGGTTCTTCCTTCTAGCCACCTAATGAAAGGGAAATTTATCTCTGCTACTTCCGAGTCCACACCTTCCATGCCTTCGCTCACAAATCTTTTCCTGGTATAGCCCTTTCTAGGATACTCTCCATGTTCACTAAGAAATCCCTATGCACCAATGCTTTCATCACTTTCCTTACAACCTTCACTGACTCTCCTAAGTCCAGTCCCCACGCCATGATCAAAGAGTATATATCCATATTAGTTTGATATCTGTGCTTCAAATCTTCAAAGCCATTACCTAGAATGATTTGCACAGATTGTGCCACCTTCACATCCTTGTATAGGAACAAGCCACACAGTATTTTCACCATCACTTTGCCATCAAAAGGATCCAATTTCCTCCTCACTTTCAGAGTGAAGTTGGCCTCCATTTCTTCTTTGGTACGTTAGCCACCAGACTACTTCACACTGCCGTCCTAACACTCTCCTTACTCCCACAAACCAAGAAGCATCGAAGGAAATGCAAGAAAAAAATTCATTACATAGAAAATTGCCGACCATCAACATTAATGCCGAACATATGTCTAGCACTGACAAAAAGAGCTAATTCTTCAATAATTTCAAAAACATCCCTTTAATAATTTGTAAGTATATTTAATATGTTAAATGATATATATATTTTATTTCCTTGGAAAAAGTAAATGATTGCATATTAATTAGTTTAAAAGTAAATGATTGCATTTCTAGCTTTGGCTTCTAATTCATCCCATGTTTTACCTTCCTCCTCTTCAGAATCTTCTTCTTCTTCTTCTTCTTCGTCCTCCTCTGACTCCACAGGAGATTCATCTTCTGAACCTTCCTCATCTGATTTTGATTCCTCTTCTACATTAGAGGGTTTGTATCCTTGATCTGACTCTTCTGAATTATCAAAATCAGAATCACTAGCTTCCATGTTCAAAAATTCCCAACCACCATCTTCAATAAATTTATTTGGATCATCAGTAATAGTCTTCAAAATTGGCTGCTAGTTCAAGTTCATTCTGCTTTCATAATACTTTATATCCATGGAAACCAAGCTCTCTAAATGGTATATCAAACTCTAGTTCAAAATATTTTAGATGAGGTTGCTCCTATAGCTCTCTTACTCACTTGAAAAATCCTTGAAACTCTGATTTCTTAACGTTCAAAAGATAAATGGAATGTCCTCAACACCTAGTAGAGCTATCCAAAAAAGCTAACTAAAAGCTAACCTAGTTTTTTAGTTTAATAATTTAATTATAAAGTTTAAACTTTGAATGTTAATTTTTTTGTGTTATTGGCTTATTGCAGGCTGCAACATTGTTTAATATTTATATCTATAAATTGTCTCTATCACATTAATAGTGCGTCAAAATGGAAAGGAACTTGTTAGAAGTAGTATGCTCTAAATTGCCAATACTTAGTGAATCTAGATCCATAGTTAGTAATGTCCAAACAAAACTTGTTCCAACAGCCATAGGGAAATGGGGAAAGTTAATGGGTAATAATCAATGGGATACACAGGAGGCTGTCATACTGTCAGCTGATTACCTAAGCCTTCCCCCATGCACTCTTGAACTGGCAGGGGGGAGTCTAAAAGAGCTTACATTGCTTCTTACCATTGAAGAACTGATGAAAGAAAGATTAGTTGACTGCAGACTAGCTTGTGACCACTCATAATCTAACAAGAAACACATGTTGTGAGATTGATATCCTCTAGAGGTTTTCAACCATTTTGTTTCCATGATACTTGTCTTGAATTTTGTAGGAAGAGACCTACTAGATGTGTGTAGTAAATGTTGAATCTAACTTAGAAGGAGGATGGCTTCCTCTTGCCCAATTACGAAAGGAAATCCAAGCACATGACCATTTGGTGGTTTAAGATGTGGAATATTTTTTGCATTAAGTTCAATGGTAAGAAGTAATGTAAGCTCTTTTAGACTCCCCCTCACCAGTTCAAGAGTGCATGGGGGAAGGCTTAGGTAATTAGCTGACAATATGACAACCTCCTGCATAGCCCATTGATTATTACCCATTAAATTTTCTCATTTCCCTATGGATGCTGGGACAAGTTTTGTTTGGAAATTACTAACTATGGATCTAGATTCACTAAGTATTGGCAATTTAGAGCATACTACTCCAACAAGTTCCTTTATATTGTGAATGTGATAGAGACAATTTATAGTTATAGATATATTTAGTATTGGCAATTTGGAGCTTAACACTTCCACATTTCTTTAATCAATTTGGAGCATAAGACTAAGACTACTCAAATGATATTGCAACCAGGTAAAAATTTATTAAGGGCATAATAGTAGTATACTTGTGTATGTGTATTTCCTTTAGCTAAAATTTGTGTTTATACTTAAGTGATCGATGTATACTTGTGTATGTGTCAAATTTTCTTCTATTTAATGATATTATTGTGTATTTAAGGTCTATTTAATAAACGTGCATGAAACAAGTTTTAAATCCTTAAAAATCTTTAAATTTCTAGGGTTTTTTTTCATTTTGCCGAGTTTGTGCTGAGTCCCCGAGTTGAGTCACCCTAGCTGAGTCCGAGTCTCATTACTATGGTTGTGATACAAACAAAAGGTGCTTACACATTGGTTGAATATATCCTCATCAAAATGACTAGAAAGAAATTTCAAATTTGTAAGTAAACTTTGACAGTCAAGAAAAATAGTCATAAAAATTGGAAGAAAACTTTGGCAGACATGTAAGTGAACTTAATTCATCTAAATTTATGCCTCTTGATAGACATCAGGATCTCCCCTCCTAAATTTTGGACCACATCCATTACCTCCACATAAAATTGGACATCCTTGGTCTTCTTGGTTCCCACACCATGATATGGTTATGCAAATGAAAATGAAGCAAAGTAATCATCTCCTTCTCCATTGGCTGGAAGAATGCATGCTTAATGTTTTGATACATGATATCAACTCTCTCTTTTGCTCTCATGGTTGAATACCGAAATCCATTATGGTGGGCCTCCAAAGTTCTAGTCATCTTTCATCCTCTTCCACCAAATGCTGGCCTGATCCACACGTCTGCTAGCCTAATTGGCTTTGTTTATGAAAGCCGAAGTTTCTCCTGAGTCACCAGTGTAGCTATCTCTACCTTTTTAGACTCTTTCATTGCTATAGATCGTCTCTGGGATTTAATCATTTGTACCACATGGTTGATGTACTTTGAATCCTTGCATCTAAAGGAAATTTCCTTAACATAAATACTACCAGGGAATTTCAATGTTGCCATTGTAGTTGGCATTTAAGCCGGTATCTGCAACATTGAAAATTATCCTTATATAAGAATTCCATCCATCTTGTTGGCTTGTAACACTCTTGATGGTGGCTACATGAAATTTGATTCTAATTCCTCTTCTACATCAGAGGGTTCATATCCTTGATTTGACTCTTCTGAATTATCGAAATTAGAATCACTACCTTCCATATTCAAAAATTCCCAAACACCATCTTCAATAAATTTATCTGGATCATTAGTAATACTCTTCAAAATTGGTTGCTAGTTCAAGTTCATTCTGCTTTCATAATACTTTATATCCATGGAGTTTGGCCATTCCTTGATGCCATCAAGTGAAGATTGAGGAATGGTGTCAATGCAGAGTACATCCCGCTTGAATTCTTTGAAAATAATAGCGATATCAAATTCCTTTTTCCCAAGCTCTACTCTCTCAAGGTTAACAATCTCAATCTCACTAATAGGGATTACTAAGAAAGGTAATTCCACCAATTCTACCAAATAGTTTACCGTAGGAACAATAAAAGCATAGGCTTTGGAAGGAAATCCATGAAAACCAAGCTCTCTAAATGGTATATCAAACTCTAGTTCAAAATATTTTAGATGAGGCTACTCCCATAGCTCTCTTACTCGCTTAACAAATCCTTGAAACTCTATATTGATTTTATTTTTCCTGTCCCTCTCTTGCTATTCTTCCTCAATTTCATCAGGATCATACATTGACCTTCTTGCCCCTCCTAAAGTTTGGACCACATCCATTACCTCCACATAAAACTGGACATCCTTGGTCTTCTTGGTTCCCACCCATGATATGGTTATGAAAATGAAAATGAAGCAAAGTAATCGTCGCCTTCTCCGCTGGTTGGAAGAATGCATGCTTAATGTTTTGATACATGATATCAACTCTCTCTTCTGCTCTCATGGTTGAATATTACTGAAATCCATTATGGTGGGCCTCCAAAGTTCCAGTCATCTTTCTTCCTCTTCCACCAAATGTTGGCCTGATCCACAAGTCTGCCAGCCTAATTGGCTTTGTTTTTGAAAGCTGAAGTTTCTCCTAACTCACCAGTATTAGTTGTAACTTTTTTGAAATTTTATTATGGTATGTGCACTTTGATATGATGTAATATGATTATGGTTTCATCTCATATGTTGTAATATTAGATATATAATAGAAAAATAAATTATTGCATGAAATAAATAATAAATTTTCATTTTAAATGTTTTTTTTGTAGAACACGGGTCTTCCAGAAGATCAAGATGATCCTCAACATGATATAGATCCAAAAAATATTGGTTTTGCCGGTACAGATCACATGGCAAAGGATGATGATGATATAGATATGGAAGACATCGAGGCCGATGATAATGATGATGACGACGACAACGACAACGATGATCACAATGGCGATGATGGTGATGAGACAGTTGATGATAGTAACCAATGACATTCATGATCATATAGACTACATCATGGATCATTGCTGATATATCGTTATGATGACTCTTTTCATGGTTACTATCATATGTATCATTTTCATAGCCTACTGTGCTATATTGTTGAGTTGTATCATATTGACATGTATCATTTTCACTATATCATTTGGACATGTATCATCTTGACTTGTATCAATTTGAGTTACATAATTTATCAATTTTATTTATATCATTTGTACATGTATCATTTTCACTTATGTCGATTGTTGGACATGTATCATTTTGACATGTTTTTGATGTATTGGCATATTTGACTTTCACTTGTTTTAGTTATATATGATGATGATCTTATCAGTATTGACTTGTCAATTTATATATATTAAAAGTGGTCGATGATTTTTGGATAGATATTTATTAAGTATGATGATTTTAATTTACTGCTCAGGATGGATGTTGTCAAATTCAATTAAATTATAGATATTTGACTCACTTGTTTTAATTATAGATGATTATCATGTTACAATAATTATATTGTTATTTAATCATATAAGTTAAATAATTAAATTACTTACTCTATAATCATATGTTATTTAAGAGGCATGATATGTTTAACTAATTAAATTGAAATAAAACATATTAAATTAATAAATGGAAGCAAAACAAGAAGCATTTTTAGAAGCAAAAAAGGAAACAACAATGGAAGCCAAACTAGAAGCAAACTAGAAGCAATCTTGGAAGCAAAATTGGAAGCAAAATTGGAAGCAAAACTGGAAGCAAAACTGGAAGCAAAACTGAAAGCAAAATCGGAAGTAAACCTGGAAGAAAAACTGGAAGCAAAACCAGAAGCAAACCTGGAAGCAAAATTGGAAGCAAAACTAGAAGCAAAACCAGAAGCAAACTTGGAAGCAAAACCAGAAGCAAAAATAGAAGCAAAACCAGAAGCAAAACTAGAAAGCAAAACCCAAAGCAAACTTGGAAGCAAAACCAGAAGCAAAATTGGAAACAAAACCAGAAGCAAAACTGGAAGCAAAACCAAAAGCAAAAATGGAAGGAAAACCAGAAGCAAAATTGAAAGTAAACATGGAGGAAAACCTGGAAGCAAAAACTGGACGTCAAATTGGAAGCAAAATTAGAAGCAAAAATAGGAGTAGACATGGAAGCAAAACCGAAAGCCAAATTGGGCGCCAATTTTGGCACAATTTCCGACGTCACTTCTTGACGCTATTTTAGGCGCTTTCGAAGATGCTACAGTTTCCCGATGCTAATTCCGACACTAAATCTGGCACTAAATACGATAGAAAAGATGATGCAAAATCCGGTGCCGAGTTGACCATGCCTGTTTACGCCGAGTTTAGCACCAATCAAATTGTTCAATTCATGGCTCAAAATACACTAAAATCTGGCGCCAAAGTCAGCACTAATTGCTTGTTGTGCTGTTGTGAATGGTTGGTAAATGTAGGAAGCAATTTCTAGGTTGCACAGGTAGTTGGGTTTCAAGATGACAAAGATGCATTCGACTTATTCTAGCAGAATTTCAAGTCTTCAATGTGGTAACCCTATTCTTTGGAACCCTAGTTTAGTCTATTTGGTATTTTCATTTATATTTTTGTCTGAAAATGGTTAAGTGAATATGGTCATTCTTTTTTCTTGTAGTCAAGTTCTTCATTCATATCTTGAATGACTTATTGTATGATAATAGCAATCAGGTTCTTTTGTTTCATAGTGTATGCTATCGACCTTTCTTTCAAATTCATCATGGGGTTACAAAGTGTTGTTTTTATTTTATTTTATGGGGCCATTGTTTTGAGTTCTTCAAACCCTATTGCTAGGGCACATGTATACTTTGTGATCTATTTTGTGTTGTCTAGCAGATTTTTTTCACCGTGCAAGTTCATTCAATAAAGTATCACAAGGGTTTTTATTTTGCATTGAAAAATAGGTTCATTGTTTTGACATTTGTGTTACCCATTGCTAGGGCACAAGGTCACAAATCTTGTGGAAATTTTAAAACATTGTATAAATGTTGTGTATTGCATCTTGGCGTTGACTTGGGCATGGGTTATATGTTACATTTGTATGTGTCTTTTGCTTAGCATATACACTCGGTTTATTCAAAGTGTCGACCATGTATAAACAACAGTTTAAGTTTGGTAAAAACAAAGATACCACAGTGGCATAAATAGTTATGAAGTTTTTAGTTTTACTTGATGACAGTTGGAAGCATATGTGATCTTGTGAATGATTATAAAAATAGTATCTTGTCACTGTTCTGGTTTCAATCATTTTATTGTAATGTCATATACTCTATGAGAGTTATCATTCGTGGAAATAATTCAAAAAAATTTCTTGTAAAAGTTGTATGCAAAGACAGTTGAAAATAGATTGATATATTTTGTGTTTTATAGGTTCCAATAAAATGAACCTTTAGGACATGAGATGTATTAGTTCATAAAGTTGTAATGATTTGCAATGAGATAGAGTAACCCTTTGCAATGTATTTATTTATGATTGAGAATATGTTGTATAAGATCAAACTTGTCAGTGAGACAAGTTTGATCTTTGGCCAGTGAGGCCGTATGTTTCCAGTGAGGCATTTTGTGAAGTTAGTGAGGCTTTGCTAGTGAGGCACAAATAATAGCCAATGAGGCTCTGTAATCAATGAGATTCAATAAGCCAGTGAGGCATTTTTTGAGTGGTTTTTCATCCCTATGAGGGTTTTCCACTTATGAAAAATACTGTGTTATGATTCTATTGTGGTCCATGTGATATTTGTTTCATCCAATTTGGTCTTGAGATTACATGTTGTTTAAGAATCTGCTATTGGCATTCACATTTGGTTACACTCTTGAAATTGAACATTTTTTTTTTTTAAAGATTAAGTGTTTTGAATAATCATCAAATTGAAGTTGATTATTGAAATACTGATTCACCCCCCTCTCAGTGTTTCCCGTACTCCAACATTAAGTACAACTTGAGGAAAAAACCAATGCAAATGATACAAATATGGGTCTCAGATACATCTTAGGTACCCATGTACAAATCTAATCTCTCACAAATGGATAAAAGGAAAAAAGCCAATGGGAAAAAAGTCCTCCATAAAATAGAGATGAAAAAAATGCTCTCAATGAAGAATGAGAAGGATAAAAACCCATGTGAGGAAAAATTCCCCCCATAAGAGAGAATAAGAGAGACCATGCAAGAATGATGCTGAACACTAAATATTGAAGATGATCCAAGCTCATGAAACAACATTGCTCCCCTTAGGAAGAAACGAAACCAAGATGTCTTTCCATTCCCGAAAGGAAGATGAGAGAAGAAGGATGATGTGTGATGTATATGATTTATGCGCAAATGTCTCCATGTTGATGTTGAAAGTTGTCACACTCCAAACAGGTATTCAAGGCCACATTGATGAATATGACAATCTAAAATCTAGTAGAGATGATTGTAGAACACAATCCAAAGACAAATATATCTCCTTTGAAGATATAAAATCCTCCTCCAAATACTACTCAAAAGTATCCACACTCATGTCAATTTGTGAAGAATGATCATGTAGACAATGAATAAGAGGGTCAGAGTGTTTCCTCACAACAATTGAAGAAGAATCATCTTCATCAAATGGTGTCTCCAAAATCTTAAATATGGGACTCAACAAACAAACTTGTAATGTTTGTCAATAATCCATCCAAAGTAGCCATATTTGGAAGATAATGTATGCCATGCTACATTGAATCATAAGAAGCCAAGATTATGGCAACACAAGCATCATCAAATACAATAGTATATAGATATGGAATATTAGTGCATGCAAATTGACTACACTTATCATCCTAAAAGGTTTCCAAACTAGACTCTTGGATATGAACATCAAATAATTCTACCAATGTTAAATTACTAGAGTCCTCAACCTCAAAATGTTGACTCATAGATGAAGAAGATGAACCCTCTAAATATGGATTAAGAGCCATAGAAACTAAAGTCTCAATAGAAGTCTTTGTAGGAGAAGGATAAGTCTCTTTATCATCAAGACAACCAAAATGTTCTCATTCAAAAAGAACTATAACTTTTTATCATCAATTGGTAAAAAATAATCAAGTGCAATGAAATAATCCACAACAGGATTCTTTGGAAATGAAGGTTCATTCAAGTATCCATACATCTACCAAAGTATGGTCATAAGGTCATGAGGGAACTCAATACCATCAACGGCCATTTGTGTATCAATATCACAACTACAACCAATTACTCCTAGGATGTGTTCAATCCTTAAGTGATAAGGAAAAAAATTAAGCCACCTATAATGTGTTAGGATTCCATCTCACCATGACTTATAATTCCATATTTTCCAACCTAATTACAACAAGGTTCCTTTTTATACCATGATAAGCCCCTTAACTTTAGTCACAAAAACTAAGTAATTAATAAATAACTAAAAACTAATTTTCAAACTAACTTATGATACCTTAAAGATGAATCTCCTCAACTATTTTCCATTTTCTCTTTTAATATTTTTTTTCACATGTAATGTTATTTCTTGATTTCCTCCATTTTATTGTTGTTTGCAAGGGAGAACATCTTGTAAAATTTATGTTGTAGGTTAACAAGAGGAAGAAGATGAAATAAACATATTTCAACTCTCTTGTCTTAATGTGATTTCATGAAGTTATAACTTTATTCTACCCCTTAATTTGTTTTTTAATTTGCTATTTTAGTTTTAAAGTAGAGGATGGTAATGTTTTAATCATAAATTTTATTTGGCTTACTGGGTTGGTCTGATTTTTGGATATGTCCGATAAATCTCTTATTTTGAGAAACCATTTAAATAGTATCTTCTGATTCTTTATCAATCAGTCTATGTGATCTGATATGTATGACTATTTTATGACAAATTATTATTATGGAAAAAATATTTTAATGTTTTCTTAATATATCACAATTGGTGATCTGGGTTAATATAATTTTTGAATATATTTTTCTGAGATTAGTAATTGAAAAACTCATTAAATTTTATCTTTCAATATCATGTGTATCAAGTTTTATGATCAAATATGTGAAACTACTTTAAAATAGTTTATTATTTGGCATAGGGGCAACAATGATGTAATCCTCAACAATTGATTAATTAAGTGGGTTAGGATGAGTCTTTGATATTGTTTTTTCTAAACTTATTATTGATTATTTCTATAGCATAAATATGCTAGAATATACATTAGAAAATTTATTTAAATAAAATTAAACATTGTTGGAAAATGTATGTACTAAACATTTACACAACAACATCATATACACAAAATATTTCATTAAAAAATTGTTCTTTTTAAATTTAAATTATCCTTTGAATTCTAAAATCCTCCAATATAACAACTAACCTTTATTCTTCTTATTCAATTTTAACAAGTAAAGTATAACACCTTCAACCACAATTGAACTCTAAATTATAATGCATTTCAAGGTTCTTAATAACTTTGTAAACCCCCACAAGACCAACCTGTTTCTCCCTTGAAATCCATAGGTTGAAAGTACCAAGATAATATTTCTTATTCAATACATGCACCTGAAAAATAAAGATAAAAAAGAAAAACAATCTTGGCCAATGGACTCTCCACCCAATCATAGGGTTGAAAAATCAACCCATCCCCGAGCCAAGGTCACATAGCTATCACAAAAACTCCCACACACATTTCACAACTTCTAAACCGAAACTTATCACAAAAATCCTTCAAAAATAACTACCATATAAGGTTCACATTCCTATCCTTTGCACATTACAATAGTTACATTCACATCATATTATTCCTTCACCTAAAAACACATATATGATATATTCAATCTTGATGAGGTGTGTACTCATACCCAAGAATAAAGTCACACATAATTCAAAACAAAAGACATAAGGAATCATCATCTAGTTTCACATATATTTCACAACTTAGAAAATATTTCAAATATATCAAATCAAAGATCTAGCAAAAGGGTTTAGACCATACCATACGAGTTTGTAGAAGACTCTCCAAATTTTATTTTCCATATTCCTCTCTCTTCCTTCTTCTTTTACTTACTCCAACTAGATTTTTACTCCTCCTAATGAAAACTAAAGGACTCCAAAAATTATCTC
>VDFB02387965.1:0-30698 GCA_007258455.2 Sequoia sempervirens | reverse complement strand
GAGCTTGAGAGGCAGTTTGGGACAACCAACTCTTCAATCAATGCCTGATTTTAAGGGAGGTGCAACAGTTCATTTGAGTTCAGCCTCAAGTTCATCTTGACTTCACTTTTAGTCTACTCAAGAGCTGTCCAAGACTTCTTCAAGCTTCTTTCTCTTCTTATAGGCAAGGGCTAGTCTCTTTTTAGGGGGGTTCTGACTTTTCTATTAGCATGGACTGTAGCTCTTGAAGCTCTTTCAGGTTGAAGATCAACTTTGTAACTCACATCTTTAGATCTAGTAGCATTGGCTTTTCAAACATTACAACTTGTATCAACAAATTCCTTTCATTTTCAATAAAGAAGCAGCATTTCCTTCTCAATTATACTTTGTTCAAGTGTTGTTTGTGAGTAGTTTTGATAAGAATATTGTTGTTTACTTGAAACCCTTCATTTTTATCTTATTCCTTCAATGTTTGGTACAAGTTCAATATGTTATAGTGCAAGTCTGTGATTGTGTATCTCATTTGTTGAATGTGAGTTATGAGAACAACATTATTTTCTTTCAAACAAACTTCAAATATTGAAACTTTTCACGTGGAACACTTTTGCAAAACATGTCAATTTGAGTTGTGAATAAACAAGGATTCATGTTTGGAACTGATTGTGAGTTTAGGACTACAAAAAGGTCTAAGAATAATTGGTGCATCACCTCCTAGGGTAGTTTTCAATTTACAAGCAATCTTTCTATCCCTTTTCCTATCAAAATCAGTAGTTTCTTGGAGGATTCAAAGGGAACCAACCCTTCATCTAGAGATTGATCTTCACTATAGACAACCCACAGGTCTAAAGATCATTCCATGTTTCACAGGATTGCTTGGCATTTAGCTTAGCAACACGGTGCAATCTCTATGACAACAAATACTTAAGGAAAGTATCTTTGTGATTTGAAAAGGGAATGGGTTGTTTATGAGGTTAAAGATTACCTATGGAAGGAAATTACCTATGCATAGTATATAAATGGTCATAATCCAAACCAAGCTAGGGTAGTGTATGTGAATAGGATGACTATCACTCGAAGTACTGGGTGAAGAATACTTTGGCCAAAGTAGTGTAATAGGCCACTGGTTGCATTGCCAATTCATTGTGTTTGTTTTATGGATGCTAGTTCAAGATTGTAGTGGATACAAGTTCTAGTTATGTAGGACACAACACTAAGCTCAGATAGGCTATTTTTATGTGAATACCATACCAAACTCTTCATGGAAGGGAAGGTCCATCTTTCCTTATGTGGTGGACATGTGGGGGACCACAATAAGTCTACAGTTGGCAGAAAAGTGCTTGAGTGATGCTTCTCCTCTTTAGTTGGTAGTCGAGGTTTGAGAATGTTTACACCAATATTGGGGATAACTAGGATGTATACACCAAGGAACGAGGACATCTAGAATGTATGCACTGACATCAAGACCAATTTGTATATCTATTGCCAATAAAACCTTAGATGAGCTAGGAATGTATCTTGTATCTATTTATATGAAGAGATGGAAAATGTATTTTGTATTTATTTTACAAAATCAATTCTTTGGAAAGATTGTAACATTTCATTGAATGAAATGAGATAGATGAATTATTACTGCATTACAATGTAATGCAATGGAAGTTTGGAATAATATTTATTTCAAATGTTCATGATATCTTTGTTTTAAAGAGAGAAATTTTATTGCACTATGAGATGGCATTGTGAATTATTTCACTTGTGAGTTAAAATATTAGGAATTTTTTTTAATATAACATTAGGCATGTTACACGTGGTATCAAATCTGCCAGGTTCAACTCTAGAACCTATGAGCTCATTACACAAGTGATGCAAAATCCTTATTGGAAGATAATGGTTGAAAATTTCTTATGCTAAGATAGCAAGAGGAAAAGAAAAAAGTGGGAACAAAAGGGAAGTTGAGATTCTTAAAAATTTGTTTAAATTTGGGATTTGGAAAGAGCCATCCTTGGAGTTGGAAACTCCTAAATCATCAACCCAATAAGAGACACCCCTGGATTGCGGAAGATTATGCAACTGGGTTTAGTAGGAGGGATATGAACTTTTACCAATGGGTACCCTCACCCTACGAAATAGTTAAATGGCTCTAGGGATATGAATAATTGATCTATAACCCTCTTATTGATAACAACCAATAGTTGCAAGGAGTCAATGAATTTAGACTAAAGTAGGGATACTATAAATCTATGAGTATGCTTAATTGGGAGGGAACTAATTGATAGCATAAATTGGAAACTTCTGTCAAAGTAAGAAGTCAATGTTTTGTGAATCAAAACAACTAGAAAGGTAACAAGAGGTTGGATAAACCCTTGGAAAACCTGATTCAATACAAGGTCAAAATCTTGCAATGATAATTGGAATCAAGAGAGAAAGTTGATACTTTTGAATGAAGGTTAGAGACTAGAATGGTAAACAAAAGAAGCAACCTACAAAGAATAAAAAGTCAACATGATTCCATCAACTAGAATAGGCAAGATCAATTTGGAGATTTCAATTGAAAATGGGAAAAGAAAACAAAAAACCTTAGAGTGTCTGAAGTTGTGAGAAAGGAAATTACTAAGAACTTGGACAAAATTTACTTAGAAAGGTGATTGTAAGGTAAAAATTGGAAAAGAAATTGGACAATTCAGACAAAGGTATCAATTAGAGCATAGTTTGGTTGAAGCATGAATAAAACTTACCAACTTGTCAACGGATGTAATTGTTAGATCTTTAAGTGATCATTAGAATATTTTTTAAAGAGAAATTGAATATGGTCAAAAGGCCATATGTATACATGAAGAGAATTGGAATGAAACACTATAAGTACCTCTTAGCTTGTAAAGTTGCTATCCATTCATTAGATATCATTATTGGGAATCCAACTATTGATTCTAAGAGATTAGAAGGTGATGACGAATCCAATTTTGGAAATAAGTATGTTCAAGGCATACCGAGGATGGTAAGAAAGGAAAGTAATAGTCAATCAACTATCGAAATCCAAACAACAAGGAATGATAGATCAATTCAAGAAAGAAAATGTTTACTAAGAGTTCAACTTTGAGTTGAATGAATATCATGGAAATACTAAGGGGGGAAGAAAGAGAGTAGTTGGACTCAGATAAAGTACCCCATGCAATGAAATACATTGATGTATTTACAAGAACTTTTGACTTTTTCATAAATCATGATTCAACCAAAATATTGTCCTCAACAACCACAAAAAGGTTGGAAAGGATAAAAGATAAACTATTAGAACTAATAATGGAAGGTAGTGGAAAGGTCAAGGCTTATGACCAATGAGAAAAAAATATTTACAACACAACTATATACATAATTGAGTTGGAAGATCAATTGTTATAGTTGATTCCTTAGAAAAGGATAAGGCAGTATGCCTAATCATGAAAGGAAAAATTATCACCTATGGAATCAGAAAGGGAAGAATTATATATTCTTGATCTTGAGTTATGAAGGAATGTATATGCTTATATATTTGGTAGCTAAGTATGTAATAATTTCTGATATCTTTTGGAAGATAATATCGAGTCAACATTATCAAATGAGAATTATTACTCGAACTAGTATAGATGCTCATCAAAAGAAATAGATTGAGATGGAAATCATATTGCAACTTTGGGAAAAGATTATAAGATAGAAGAAATCCAAGATCTAGATGTCCTATGAGGACTTGGAGTTTAGATCTACCATCAATATTTAAATATTATATTTGGAGAATCGAATATGGCATAATTCCATAAAAAGATGTTTCACTGAGTCAGGATGGACTATTATGAACCAAGAAAGAACCTATGTACCCAAAATTTTGAAGATGAAAGAATGAATGAGATAAGTTGATGTCTTATTCAAAAACTCAAAAGGGAATGACACTTTTTTTTGGATAAGGAACCATTATAATCTAGAAGGGGATAGAGTATGTGCTACTATGAATGTAGCAAGTTGATGTCTAGAATGCTAGAGGATGATGACTGGATGTCATCATTGGCAAGGCTTGTATACTCCCATGGAATTCCAAAGGGGGAGTGGTAGATTAATAGAATGGTTCTAATCTTTCTATGTCGATGGAACTGACATAATGTTATGGTGGATAGACTCACCAAGGTAATCAATTCTAATTGGGAAATTTGATTGATAGGATAACAATCCTAAAACATCATATTGTGTAAGTGGTCACTTAATGTACTTGAGTAGGTTATCTCAAAATGGGACACACAAGTAACATTAGGTTTTGTATAAACCATGATTATCATATGAGAAATTAAATTAAATGAATGCTCAATTTATTACTTTAAATTAGCCAATTAGGAAAAAGGGATAAAATAAAATCTTAGAGGATTTGTAGAATATTTATATTACAATTAAACCTTTATTATTAAAATTTGGTTCATGATCTGAGAAAAAGGGTTGAATCTCTATAAAGGTGGGATAAGCTAGGGAAGAGGATTAACCTTAGATCAAAAAGGTTGTCAAGATGGAATAAGAGATCAAAATGATCAAAGTGACTTTGTTGATACAAAGCTTGAAATATGAAGTAGTATCATTGTGATCGGAACTAACAGGTGTCCAAGAGCAATGTTATGCTCAAGATGGATAGTAGCCAAGAGTATTAGTTTCGTGCTTAAGGAAAACATATGTGTAAGTGATGGACGAACTCGGCTTATGAGTTGTCTGAAGGTGTAAATACCAAAGGGAAGGATGGGACCCACGGTGTAGTGCGCAATGCACTGACATTCCCTTTCTACTTGGATTACACTAAGGATAATTACATTAGCTAATGAGAATGTGTTTTTTGAGTCACTATGGTATAGGTGTCATGTAGGATATAGTTATCATTGTACTTATGATGAACATATGAGGAAATATGATTATAATGAATGAACTATTTATGAGTGGAAGCATGCAGGAAGTTCACAAGTTCTCCTTGTATGTTAGAAAGGTCACTCGGTGCAAGGTCCAAGAAGGACAAGATTGCAAGGGGTCATTCTATGAGGAAAGGTTCGATGGGAATATACTTATTTCCTACCTGATTTGGAAAATGGAAAGTAGACCCATTATTTGACTTTATCTATATTCAATTAAGTGCTTTAAATCATCGAGGATGATGATTCACACTAGGGGAAGCATGTTACACCCTGTCTTATTGTTACCGAGTTAATTTTACCTTCACATGTAAAAAGGATGATGAATGCAAATCATGATTTTGATATATTTGATAAAAGAATGGAATATTGAAACAGGTATTAAGATTTTATTGCTTTGAAAGAGTAATTATGTTTATATTGATGAAGTACAATGAAAGAATATGTATTGCAATATGAATATTCTAATGTATTATGATGAAAGTGGATTTCATATGAATGTCTAACTACTGTTGTGAATGTGCCAAGTTGGATGCAGGTATAGGTCCATGCCTCTAGAAGGGAGGGGAAGTATCACTCAAGAGAAATACTTGGTCTGATAAACCTTAATGAACCTAACTAAGCTTACACACAATCACACCCTAGTTGGCAAGTAGAATCAAGTCAGGTTAGGTTGTAGAATCAAGTAAGTAACCTTCAGTCTTGTTTGGGCCTGAATTAGAAAGGGATCATAATTTATGTTGTGAGCACCCTTGGTTTGTGACAAGTGCTTGGTGCATGTGAGTTCTTCCTTGTTTGGCTATGTGTAATCAATGATATATATATATATATATATATATATATACACACCACATGATGGATGATAGATGTGTATGAAAACATGATTTAAAGCTAAATGAGCATGATGCAAGCTATTTTAACATGATTTATGCTACAATGATCAAGATGTGTGAATCCAAAGCTAATCTAAATGAAGTTTAAGATTAAAAGATTGAAACCCTCACTACCAAATAAGATAAATGGATGCATTTATGTTATCATGGAAGCCATTAATGGAAGCTAAGCTAATATGCAAGTAAATAAAGCTAAAATGATGTAAAATGTGAAGTCAAGTGAGAGTGATTTTAACAGCATAATTTTTATGTTTAAAAATGGATCCCTTTTTCTCTTTTAGTGACCTTTTTATAGGAGGACAAATGAGAAATGAAGGGTTGAGATAAAAAAGGTTAATCAATGGTCAAGGATGGGGGAAGTTGGAGGCATGGACCATGGATTCTCATCAAGGGATGAGAATCAATGATGAGATTTAATCAAGTGTTCATATTTATCTTAAACAAACGCACTTTCAACTTGCATAAGAAGTCAAGTAAGTTAACTTGCACAAGAAGTCTTGTAAGTTTGTTACAAAAAGGAATATTCCCCTTTTTTAAATGAGTGAGGAGAGAAAATATTCTTTGAAATTTCTTATGGGTGAGGGAAATAGATAATTAGAAAATTAAAATAAGGTTTTAATGTGCCAAAAGGGGAGTAATATTCTATGGGAATATTCCTCTTGGAGGAATGTGCAAAGGAGGAATATTCCCTTGAAAGTGTGAGGAATTAGATTTAATTAGTAATTGATAACTAAACAAAGGTTTAATTACACAATTAGGGGGATTTCATGATATTCATTAAATAAAGTGATTTAATGAAAAGGGGGAAAGTGAAATGATATTTAATTAAATAACTTACAATTATTTAATTTAAATAAGAAGACTTAGAGATTTAAATTAAATAGCAATGTATTTAATTTAATAGGATGAAATGTTAGCATGGAAGGGGTGAATTAACCGATTTGATTAATTAGGTTAATAGGTGAAAATGACATAATTAATTAAATAGCTATGCTAGTTTAATTAATTAAGTGAAAAGAGGATGGGTTTTAGGAGGAAATGATGTTAGTATACCTGATTCGAGTGCATGATATCATTCAGGACATTTTTAAGTGTCTACATTTTTCCCCTCTTTGAAGCGAAGTACTTATTACATTGGTTCAAAGACTGATGCCCTTTAGATTAAAAACTGTTGCTTAAATAAATAAAAAATCTAATTTTTTTGGATGCCCAACTGTTGCCCCAACAGAAGGAATAAGCTGGTTCCCCGCCCCCTCGAGAAATTGGGCATAAATTTTGAATTTTGGGTTGATTTCTTGACAAAGGTAAATACTACCTCAGTGGTCCGAAAAGGCTCTGGGATGCATAAAACATGCCAAAAATGGTGCAAAATAAGCTTTAGTTTGGTAAGATTGGTGAAATAGGTGAAAAACCCTAATTTTTAGTCTTAAATAGGTGATAAAGGGTCACTTTCAATTCATTTGTGCATTCACACCTTCAGGATTTCTTGCATTTTTAGCTCTAACCTCTAGCAAAATGGCTCGCCATGTACTCCCTCTACATCTTTTTGATTGAGTTCAAGAGTACCAACGGTATGCAGATGCAGAACCCTAGGTATGTGACTCAAAACTTCTCTCGATTTTCACTTTTAAGTGCATTTAATAGGGTGTCGAAGTTAGGTCAATAGGCCCGTCGCTATATAGCAATGATTTTAAAGCATCAAAAGTGTAACTATTGATTTTATAGCGATGCACCCTCTATTTAGGCACACACCCACATTTTTTGATTCAACGACACAATTGATTTTTGGGTCGCCAAGGTAATATAGCGACACATGGTATTTTTAAGTTCATCGTCACTCAAAAGTAGTGGGTGATGCATGTAAAAAATGGAAACCCACCCCAATTTTATAATAAAGTGACGCACCCCAATACCAATTCACTATTGAGCGTAGCAACATGCATCACCAAATTGTCGACACACCCTTGAAATTGATATAGCGATGCACTCTAAAAACAGTGATGTTATTGATTTCAGTGATGCTATTGATGTTTTGGGTGAAAAGTCTTACATTTTGATCAGTTTTTTCAACTTTTTTGGAAAAATGACATTGTGTGCATGATGTGTGTAGGAGGATATGCCACTGTTAATGTCTTGAGAGCATAGATACAACATTTTGTTAGTGGCTAGAGACTTTGACAACTTGGAGGGAAAGCGGTTGGGGAGGCTAGGATTAGGCTTCGTTGCTTTCATGCTCAAGGTCAGTACCCATCTAGCCTTCATGACAATGTTGGTCGAGAGGTGGCACAAGGAGACCTCTTCTTTTCACTTGCCCACTAGGGAGGCGACCATTGCACTTGAGGGCGTGTAGCACATACTACGATTGCCTATCCACGAAGAGTGCATTATATACGATCCAGATGTTGGGAGAGATGAATGCCTCTCCCTTCTTCACAAATAATAGGTTATTCTTGTCAGCTCCTAGATTGATCTGGATTTCTACCAAGGTTGGGTAGATACTTTTAGATTGTTTGTTGCAGCCTTGATTTGCGTTGTTGTTGCTCCAAATTGGCAGGGCATAGGTTTCAATCCCAGATGGGGCTTAGCATGGGAGGGTATGATCTTGAGGGATATTATGTATGCTTGAGGTTCAATACTCCTCACCTCCTTGTACCATGATATGCATGAGGCCACCTACTGAGACGGCAGGAGCATTGGAGGAAGGGTGACCTTGCTACACATATGGGCATACGAGCATATTGCAGTGTTGAGGCGCTTGGTTGTTCTCATTTATATACATGAGGATGAGGCTATTATTTTCAAATATACAGTGCCAATGGCATTGCAACACACAGGCCCCATAGGTTTGGCATATTGGCCATGTCATTGATGACATGACAGTGTTCATATGAAGGCCCTGGCTACAACATCCATGATGGTATGATGATCAGTAGTAGCTATATTTTGCATGATAGACTTAGTACATACAGGGCCAAGAACACACTATCATTGAGCGGTACCTCCTAGACCATGTTGCCCGACAGTTTGTAGAGGTACTAGATGCACTTGCTAATGATTACATTGCTATTTTGCTAGGGCTCAGAGAGAGGTACAGTGGGGAGCCCTTATTGATCCTGTTGTGGTGATCAATTATTTTTGAGTGCTTGTCCCACAATCATGGGCATATGATCAGGGTCTCCCAAATGCAGGGACCACTCTAGCCTATGATGTGTGGTTCAAGCCACCCACACACCTTACAGATCCAACAAGGGAATACCCCAGTAGAGGCTAAGGCTAAGGCTGAAACAGAGGCAGGGATGGTGGTCGAGGTAGAGGCCAACATCAGGTACATGTTCTAGGTGATGGACACCAGCAACGACAACAGCAGGATCAGGGTCATCAGGACCTAGGGCATCAACAACACAATGGATAGGTTCCGGGGGCACCATCGCCTCCTCCTGTGTAGCTAGATGCATAGGCTTAGGCACATATCTAGGCCCTTACTACAGAGAGATCAGTTGTTCCAACAACTGTAGGATATGACTATGCAACAAGATCATGAGGTTTAGTTGTGGCAACAATTGGACCTACAACTAGCCTAGGAGATTGGGCAGAGACAGTAGTTAGAGGTAGTGACTACAACATCACAAGGTTGTAATGTATCTACTAGGTTGTATAGAGAGTTAGTCATAGAGGCTACATACTACCACATGCACTATCATCATGATGTTCCCCATGCGATGCGACAACCTGATTTTTCATAGTGGAGAGAAGCACCACCTAGAGCTAAGGATCAACCATCAGTTAGGGGTGAGTCCAACAACCATGAGAGTTAGCCATTTTGTAGACACTTTTTGGGTATTTGTCTTGATTATTTATATAGATATACATTCATGGGCTCCTTTTTGATAGCCTCATGGATATTGTATTTTGACTGATATACAAATACACTGATTCATATATTGTATCATGATAGACCATTTTTTGATATATATACAAGATGATTTAGATTCGATACGATGTGATGTGCTATTTTATTTCATGCTTATGAATGTATGGATGCAGTTGATATGATGTGATGGGATATGCGATGATGATCTATGATGTGATATACATGATATGCGATGTAATGGATTCATGTATTTCTTTTTCCATATCTTTTTATGTTATCTTATGGGATGGATGCACCTCTGTTTTAGTATCTTTTTATGATATGTTATGGGATGGATGGTATGATATGCAGATTTTATGCTTATGCAAATGATATGAATGCATTTCTTTTTGTGTACTTTTCCATGCAATTTATGATGATGATGATGTATGCATATGGATGTATGAATAATGTAGATATTGATTCCTATGATATGATAATACGATGTATGTTTATGATATGTGATATGTATGCATGCTGATGATTTGTGGATGTAGGATGGATGCACTGATGATGTTTTTGTCGACTGTCATGATACCAAGTTAGCGTGGAGAGAAGATAGAAGAAATAAGAAGAATAATTTGACCATTGATTTTGATGATAAATTCCAACAAGTCTATGATCCACTGACACTTTATTAGAGATGATGATGAGAGATGCATGATGATGATGATTCACTCATATCTTGTGATTGGGATTTTCTGGCATTCCTTATTTTGGATATAACACATAGATACGATGCATCAAGGTACTAATAACTAGGATGGCGTTGTATCTAGTGTAATGGAATTTGACTCTGCAAATAGATAGGATAGTTCTTTTTCACACCTTGACATACAAAAAACTCATCAAAATATAGTTTAGTAGTTTAGAATATCTTGGATCAAAGCATATGCAATAGTCAACAATCTACTTTAAATAACCTCCCTACACACAACTAAGCAAGTATGTGCCAATATTATTTTACAGGAATACCCACAAGCATAAAAAATGAAAGATAATGATCGATGCCCCATTCCTTTCTCTCTAAATCATCAAGACATTATTGAGAGGTCCTCAGAATGGGTCATCGAGATAAATAAGAAGAATAGATCAAAGGCAAACAGTCAGTGTTATCTATATCTCTTGCTAGTTATTTTAGCTAAGGTGATGTCTTATGTTGACGTCCATCACAAGAAGGATGCATCCTAGGACATATTATTAGATGGTTTGATTAGGATGAGGTTTATGATAAGTCGTTGATACAAACTCCACTGACTTGTTTACCTATGCTCTAGACTTTAGATTTTGACAATTTTGTTCTCACTTTACGGGTTGCGATACTTGATTTTTATTTGTGTTATCAAAGGTTGAAGATGAAGATTGATTTATCATGGGTGAAGGTTTATTGTGGGTGAAAGTGAGATGGGACAGGTGGTTTTTTGGAATATTTCAATGTTTTTGGTATTTTGACTATGTTTTGAGGCTATTTTTTTATCTTTTTTATGTGAATGTTTATGTTTTTTTATTATGTGAGGATGTTTAAGGTTTTCCAATGTTTTTGGGTTTTTTGTATTTTCAAATATTTTGGGGTTTTATGAGATTTTGAATTTTTAGGGATTTTCTAATATTTGGATATTTAGGGATTTTCTAAGTTTCGACCAAGAACCTAACCTAAAAGACCTATCCTAGGGGCCTTAGGGGCTGATCAAAGATGAGCCTTGCCTATGTTTACATGCAGAGACCACGTAGTTCAACTAACTTGACTTATTGATGATGAGATATTAACCATTGATGGGATGCCAATTTTATTATGGACTCCTAAAGGACTGACCTATGGTGTCTCAAGGAACATCAATGATCCCCTTGCCTATGTTCAAGCTCGGAGACTCGTAGTTTGAGATGGTTCTATTTTTGGATTTTTGATGTGTTTTAGATGTTTTGGATTTTGAATTTAAAATTTTATGAATGTTTTTGGATTTTTTGATGAACATTTTATGAATGTTTTTGGACTTTTGATGATATTTCCAATAACCTTAAGATATACAAGAACCCGATCTAATCTGGAACAAATTTCCCCCAGTGTGATGCAATAAACTACCTCAATATAGGTAGGACAATCTAACCTTTAGAATATGCCAAGTAGTTCTTAAAGGGGATATGATACTTCACAATATCAAGCCATGATGTAGACATGGATGGGTGATGGAATAAATAGGATGGATGGAATGATAGGATAAAGAGCCCAAGTAGATGGAGGTACTTTATTTATGCAAGGTGCCTATTTTCCAATCACCAAGGTACTTTCCCAAAGTTCCATCGAAGTGGTTTTCACTAGAGGATGATTATTTTTCTTTACTTTTTCAATCCTTTTTCTTATTTTTTTGGATTTTGATCATTTTTTTATTTTTTTGTATTTTTAGATTTACACCCTTCAAGACTAGGTATAAAACCTTTTGAGATGCAAGTTGTTGGTTGGTTCTTGCAAGGGTTCACCTTCAGGTGTTGATAATTGATATGCTCATGATCCATAACTTGTTGTGATGACAAAGAGACCTAACTAGTTAGGCTCAAACTTTCCTTTACTGTCCTGATCTAGGAGATTTTTTTTATTTTTCTTTAGGACAAGATCTCCTACTTGGAAAGACCGATTCTTGATCTTCTTTTTATAGCTTCATTTCAATCAATTTTGATATACTTCCAAGTGATTAAGGGAATCAAGATGATGCTCATCCAAGAATTATAGCTCATCTAGCTGGGATACCCTATACTCTTCATCTGTGATTAGGTTTTGGAGTCACACTCGTAGTGATGGAAGCTCGACCTCAATAGTTAGGATGGCTTCTGATTTAGAGACCAAGGAGAACATGGTTTCACCTGTAGGCGTGCAGATACAGGTTCGATAGGCCCAAAGAGTGAGATTTAATTGTAGATGCTAGTCACGACCAACTTCATTGACTGTTTTCTTTAGGATCTTCAGAATGGTCTTGTTTGTAGCCTCAATTTGACCATTACCTTGGGGGTAATACAAGGTAGAGAATCATTGTTGGATGTTGAATCTTTGATATAGCTCTTTTACATCCTGATTCTTGAAGGGTGTTCCATTGTCTTAGATAAGGGTTTGCGGAACACCATAATGACAAATGTGGTAATTCAGGATAAAATTAGCAATTTTCTTCCCCATTATGTAGGTCATAGGAATGGATTTGACCCACTTGGTAAAGTACTCAGTGGTTGTTATGATAAAATTGTGGCCATTAGATGAGGTTGGGGAAATATTTCCTATGAGTTCAAGCCCCCACTATGAGAAAGGCCAAGGTGTGACCATTGGTTGCAACTCTTAAGCTAGACCATCAATTAGATCTCCATGTCGTTGACATTGAACACACTTTTGCACATACTTATGGGCTACTCTTTCCATGGTTGGCTAGTAGTACCCTGTCCTCAATAGTTTCTTAGCTAAAGTCATACTGCTAGAATGGGAACCACATATGCCATCGTGAAATTCTATTAAAGTGGTCAAGGCTTCCTCTTGGTTAAGGAAACATAGTAATGTCTCTTGAATGCTTCGATGGTATAAGGTATCACCTAGGATCACAAATCAGGATGCCTTCTTTACAAAGGTCTTTTTAAGGTTGGAGGTGATATCAAATGGGAGGGTTCCTCTGGCTAGGTAGGTAACTATGTAATGATACCACGAGGATCCAGGACCAACAATGACACACACAAATTTAGATTCCAATATTTCAAAAGCTAGTATGAGAAGTTGTTCCACCAAAAATTCACATTGAAGGACATTATGCGGTATGTATAACAATGATCCAATTGTTTCCTTAACATCTCCTACTCGGTTGTTCATGCGAGGAATATGCTCAAAAGTTATATCAATAAAAAGGTCCTTGAGACTCTCTACCATATTATTATAAGGAGTTAGCCCATCATCCTTAGTTTGGTAGTCATCATTGACTTGGTTGATAACTAGTTGTGAGTCTCCATAGACTTTCATCTCTTGTATCTACCATTGAACTGCTATCCTTAGACCTGTGATTAGGGCTTCATACTCAGCAATGTTGTTAGTACATGGAAATGATAGCCTGTATGACTTTGGGATGCAATCACCTTGAGTTGTGATGAAAATAATACCCAACCCTGATCCATGTTGGGTGAATGATCCATCAAAGTACATATTTCACTAATTTGTTGCATAGACAAGGAATATTGATTCATCCAAGAATTCAGATATCAATGGATTCTTTGCATAGATAGGTGCCTCTTCCAATTGGTATGTGATCACTTGTCCTTTGATTTCCTTACATTCCACATACTCTATGTCAAATTCAGTCAAGATCATTACCCATTTGGCCATTTTCCTAGTGAGAGTTGCTTTGGATAATACGTATTTCAATGGGTTGATCTTTGTGAAGAGTTTGATTTGATGTGACAACATCTAGTGTCTAAAATTTTTTGAAGCAAAAACTACTACTAAACATGCTTTCTCAACGGATGAATTGTTCATTTCATAGCCTACTAATGTCTTGTTGATGTAGTAGATAGCTTTCTTTTCCATTTTCATCATGTTGTGCCAGAAGAGCACCTAGTGCTGCTAATGTTGTTGAGATATACAAGATCATTTGTTTGTTCAGTATTAGTGGCATGAGAATTGGAGGTGTCAATATATAGTCCTTGATCTACTAGAAATATTTATCACACTTCTCATCCCACTTGTAATTTATTCCTTTATGGAGAAGGTGTGAGAAAAGGTGGATTTTGTTTGATAACTATGCTATGAACTTCTTGATGGACTATAATCTTCCTTGTAACCCTCTCATCTACTTTAATGTTTGCAGTGGTTCCATGTTTATGATGGCTTTTATGTTTGTTGGATCAACTTCTATCCCTCTCTATGAGATGATATAGCCAAGAAGCTTTCTTGATGTCACCCCAAAGACACATTTTTTTGGATTCAGCCATATCTTATACTCTTTGAGCCTGTCAAAGATGGGTCCCAAGACTTGTATGTGCTCACTCCTTTTCTTTGACTTTTCCAAAATATCATCCACATAGTCTTCAACTATTTTATGGATCATGTCATGAAAGATGAGGTTCGTTTCTCTCTGATAGGTTTCTCCTACATTCTTTAGCCCAAATGGCATCATGTTCCAATAGTATGTCCCCCATGGACAAGTGAATGCAGTTTTGTGTTGATCCTCCTTGGTGATCATGATTTGATTATAGCCTAAAAACCATCCATGAGTGATAGCATTTCATGCCCAAATGTTAAATCCACTATGATGTCAATGTTAGGAATAGGGAAATCATCGTTTAGGCATACCTTGTTCAAGTCTTTGAAATCAGTGCAGATTATGATGCCCCCCAGTGGGTTTGGAGACTGGTACTAGGTTTGAAACTCACATAGGATAATCTATCAGTCAAATGAATCCAACGTCAAAAATATTTTGTAACTAAAGTTTCACCAAGAGTGCTATATGAGGGTGCATTTTCCTTAACTTTTGCTTCATTGGTTTGGCTTTAGGATAGACTGCTAGATGATGCACAACTACTTCTGGATCAAGCCTTGGGATATCCATGTATGACCATGCAAAGTTATCTCTTCGCTCTTTTAGGAATTATTCTTAGGTTCTTATGTTCTTCATCCAACAAGGATTCAACGAAGAAAGTTATCTTGGGTTCTTCTTTTGTTCCCACGTTGATTAGAGTGGCTTTTTTTGCTAAGACTGCTGACTTTTCTAGATGCATTGCACTAAGGGGGAGATTGAATTCCTCATCCTTGGTGCCTCATAGAGGTTTTCACCCTCAGATACATCCTTTCTTTTTACGCTTTTAGGATTATAGAGTTCCACATTGTGGTTTTCACTCAAAGATCTACAAGTTAGTTGCATGTCATCAATTTTGCGACTAAAGGATTCAATCGTCTCCCCATAGTATGCCCTTGTGTCAAGTTATATATCAAAACCAACCTTGTGATCTAACCATGGTAAGTTGTCATAGAGTCCCATGAATTTTGAGATTACTTCATCATTTTTGAACAAATCTAGAATTGGTTGTCTTTGTTGGTCCAAGTGAATGAGTTGTGGGTATACTAGGCATATTTCATTTGGTTGGTTGCTTGGGATGAAGGATGTTGTAGACATCATGAAGAGGGATTTATTATCAAATAGGTTAGAAACATCGAGGGGGAAGTCATCTAGGGTAGTATCACACGATGTTGGTAACCAAGAGGAAGCCTCAACCTGTTTAGCAGAAGTACCTTTTCCAATAAGGGTAACCTTGATAGTAGTAGAACCTATGCCAAGATTCTTCAGACGTTTATCAAGAACGATAGGTTCTAGCAAACCATTGTCATTTTCTCCCAATTTCTTATTCTTGGTATACCCCATTCTCTTCATTAGTTGTAAGCCTTTGTTGTCATCTTCCATGGGAAGAACGGGGATGGGTCTTTCATCTTGATATAGCAGTTTAGAGATATCCTCCTCATTGACATATTCTTTGTTTAGGTCCCCCCACTTGGTGAAGGTAGTAGCTGCCATCTTGATATTTTTTGGGATGTTGTTGCTAGATGTGGGTTTCCCATGAGATTTGGGAGAAAGAGGCAGCTCTCCCAACACAGAAGTATCCTTTGTTAGCTTATATTTTCCACAACCATCATCTTGGATCACTACTTTGATGTTGGGTATATTTTTCACAACAGGTGTTTTCATTTTTGAGGTAGATACAAGGGATGATGGGTCAATAAATGAGGTAGAAGGTGTAGACTCTTTGTCATTATTGGGTATTTTGGGGATCTTATAGAACTTACCCTCAAGATTCTTGCAGTAATAAAAAGTATCAGGATCTCCATGGATGGTAACTTCTCTACCTTCAAAAGGGAACTTTACACATTGATGGTAGGTTGAAGCTACAACTTTTATGGCATCGATCCAAGGTTGACCAAGTAGGATGTTGTAGGGAAGATCAAGGTCTAACAATTGTCATGTAGTTTCATGATGATGGGGCCCACTTGGATGGGTAGTGTGATGATGCCTTGTGATACCCGTTCTCGATCGTCATATGCTCTGATGGTGGTGCTCCTTGTTTTCTCAATAGTATCTTTTGAATATCCCATATTTTTTATCAAATGAAGGGTGCAATGTTTAGACCAGCACCTCCATCTACTAAGACTCTTTTAAATTTGTTCTTATGAACGATGACCTCAAGGTGTAAAGCACGATTATGAGATGGTTGTGATGGTAGGTCTTGCTCTGAGAAGGTGAGGAGATATTTAGTGATATGCCCTACCATAGCTTGAAATTTTTCGATATCTATATCCTTAGGGACAAACGATGTAGAAAGAGCTTCCTCTAAGATTTCCCAATGTGTGAGGGATGTTCTAAGATAGAAATTTGTGTGGGGGTCTTCTTAAGCTGATCTAAGAGATTGTACTTGCTAGTGCTTGTTGTTGGCTGAGTAGGGTGTGCCCTAGATTGAGATGGGACTCCTTGGATGGTGACTCCACATTCCACACTAGGACCTTTGATGGTGATGGCGGTAATGATGCTATCATAGGAAGCAACCACATTGGAATAGGTATGTTGTACATTTGTGTAATCCTTAGCTTTCCCAGTGTTGTTTCCTTTTCTATGATCTGACATAGGGGTCTTGTATGTCTTAAGATCTTGATTACCAACTAGTACCTCAAAAAATATGGTGACACTCTCTATAAGATCCTAGATAATGTTTTTGAGTCGCATTCAACTCATTGTCTTTTGTCCTTTGATTTTGTGAAAGTCACAAAGATCTTTTTCATTGTTCCAGGGCGGTTTATCTTGGAGTTCTTGGTAGATTTCAAAATTTGGAAGCATTATCAAGTTTGACTCTACCAATTTCTTCATGATAGTCTAAATGGGTTATGACAACTATGTGTATTTGTGTTTCGAATAGTTGTTCTTGTTGGGAATTCATCTTTGTTGAGTTTCAGTGTTGTTGATCTAATTGTTTTGTGCTAGTTGTGTTTGTTACATAGTTGGTTGAACATTAGTGATTTGATTGTTGTTTGGCCTAGGAGCACTTAGCACTACCTTAGCATCTACCACTCCATCATTTGTTACATTATTGTTCTTAGCCTAGACACGAGGCTTGTCATTTGAATTGGTTGATGGACGGCCATCTTTGTAGGCTTGAGTATTTCCCTATGAGATTAGAGATCTCTCAATTTTAAGGGCCCTAGGGACAAGCTCATCATAAGATGTGATGCACTACATTTTCAAGTGGAAGGATAGATCGGGATTGATATTTTCTATGATAATTCCCACTTGTTGTTCATCGATAATTGGCCACTTTCTTTTACTAGCTCTTTGCCTCCATCATTGAAAGAAATTGGAAAAATATTCTCCCTTGTTTTGTTTGAGAGTATATAACTCTTCTAAGCTTACGTCCATGTCAATATTGAAGGAGAAGTGATCTATGAATTTGTCAATGATTTCTTGGAAAGTTTTGATGCGGGAGGAAATTGAGAAAAATAGTCCATGGCGGGACCTATTAAACTTTGAGGGAAGAGGTGCATCAAATAGGACTCATTATAGGAAACCTCCATACACATGACGTTAAACTCTTTGATATGGTCCACAAGACTTCCTCTCCCTTCGTATTTTTCAAATTTGGGGATTTCAAAACTAGGAGGGAACAATACCATTGCAATGTTTTGATCAAATGGACATGGGCATAGGTTCTATGTATGGGGTTTCTTCATTTTTCCCATCCGAATATCTTGCATTTCTTGTGTTAATACTTTGAGTTGTGATGCCATATCATCTGGTGGACTTGGTGGAGGAACATAGGTTGCATATTGTGGGATGGTGGATGAAGTGTACGTGGGATTCTGATATGATGATGTGTTGTATGGTGTGTATGGTGGTATAGGATAAGGTGATGATGGTGTAGGCGTATATGTTCCTAACGTGTTCGGGTTGACAATGTTTTTTTGAGGGCTATAGTATAAACCCTTTTTTGATGTTGTTGTGCGAGAAATTGTTGTTGTTGGGAATATTGTTGAACTTGTTGTTGTTGTTGAGCCACTAGGGCTGATTTTTATGCTGCTAAGGCTACTTTTTGTTGTTGTTGGGCTACTAAGGCTTGTTGTTGCTGCTATTGTTGTTGTGCAACTAAGGTTGCTTGTTATTTTTACTACTGTTGTTGTGCTGCTAAGGCTACTTGTCGTTGTTGTTGTTGTGCTGCTAATTTTACTTGTTGTTCTTGTTGTTGTTGATGTGTGACTAAGGATGCTTTCTATTGCTGATGTTGTTGTTGTGTGACTAAGGATACTTGCTATTGTTGATGTTGTTGTTGTACGACTAAGGATGCTTGTTTTTGTTGTTGTGCTGCCAAGGTTGCTTGTTTTTATTGTTGTTGGACTACTTGCTGATAAGCCTATTGGGCTTGTTGTAAAGCTAGGGAATGTGCTTACAATGTAGGATCAATCAGTGGTTTGGACATCTATGATGGGTTTTGGGTGTTGATGTTTAGTGCAAGTTGTGTATTATTGATGAGAGGTTGGGGGTTTGCTTGGTTTAACATTCCTTGCAAGATAGCAGATTGAGATGGAGGAATGTAAGTTTGGGGTCCCATTTGATTTTGCATGACTTGGGGGAAAAATGATAAAGATGAGGATGACACTGTTAAATATTGCAATGTTAAGGGAATATTAGGACCTTGGGTCCAATGATTGAAAGGATTCCCTTGACTGATGTTTTGGAGATTCCCTTGTGTTTGAGATGTGGTCAAGGTATTACCTTGGTTGATGGGGTTTGTGATCAAGGGAGTTTTTTGATGTGGGTTGATGATGGATGGAATAGATGTGTTTTGGGAAATCGCTAGGTTTGATGAATCAATAGGGGGATTGGATGAAGATGCTCTTTGTTGTGTTAAAGGTTGATTTTGCATGAGGATATTCCCTTTCCCTTTTGGGTCTACTTGTGATACTTGGTCCACACTACTTAGCGTGATATTGGGCACACTTGTGGTACTCATTTTTATGGATGAAGATGGGTGTCCTCGATATGTTGAAGTTGTCGTGGAGTAATGGAGTGTAAGTGGTTTATGTTGATGTAGAGGATTCTCAGGGGAATGCCAAATGTTGGTTCCCAAGTGGTAGTTTGAGGAGGATTGTTATTGAGGGTACCCACAAGTGTGTTGCTTTCAAATGGAAGAGTATGGCCAAAGTTCTTAGCAAGACTAGCTACAATACTAGGTGTTGGTGTTTGATTGAGCCCCCGTGATGGAATTTTTTGAATAGTGGGTGAAGTTAAGCCTTGTGTTAATGATTGTGCAACAAAAGATGGGGAATTGGGAACTATGTTCTCTAAGGCTTGATGCTCCATGATTTCTTCCCTATTAAGTCCAAATGGATTGTTTGTGACATCTTCTATCTCATATGGTCCTGATGGGTATGAAGGTTGTTGTGATGGGGTAACATGACTTCTTGGATCAAATTCTAGAGGATTAGGATCACATGAGGTAAATGTGAATTTGGTTTTCTCCATGATTCTCTTGTGTTGTGATCTTGTTTTTACCATGAATTTTGGGTCACCTATGGGAGAGTTTTGTTGAGATTTTTAATGTTTAAACTATCTAGTTGACTCAAATCTAGGTAGAAGAGATGCTCTAAGTCTTTTTGGAGCAATGATGGTAGTGGGAGATGAAAAGATGAATGATATGGGGAGTGATTTTTGCAAACGTTTTGGGACAACAATTTTGACTTGGGTTTGATGTTTTGATGTTTGGATAAAAGATGTTTATGAACTTGTGAACCTTTAGGGTAGACTTGTGACCTTCAAGATACACAAGTTCAAAGATGATAACTAAATTAACCAAATGCATGGAAAATTATTCATTTCACATAAAAAGTAGGGGTTGGTTGATAGATGTATAAGTCAAAAAGTGTTGGTATATTCAAAAAATTTGCAAAGTTTGGTGAGGTGAAATTTGGATTTTGATGAAGGGGTGGATGAAATGTTTGATCCAATGTTGACTTAGAGTGAACCTTTGTTTTCCAAGATCAAGGTAATGAGAAACATGCTAGACCTCTGAAGCTTCCAATTCCTATGACCAATGTTTTACTTAAATGAGGGGTTCATATTGAGCATACATGTCTGGATTATTCAACAGGATAAGTCTATAAAACCTTGTTGCCAATGTGTTCTTGTTGTGGTACTATTTTAGGATATTTCTTCTAATGTACTGTGAACTATGATGTCTAAGTTTGAAATGGCGAAAATTAGACCTTCTCTTGGGGATTTTGATTTTGCATTAGATCATTTAGAGAAGTTCAAGATCATGGAAAAGACAAACGTTTTGACTTTCAAAAAAGACATACAATTCTGGATTATTCCTTGAAGCATGTACATAGAAGTTCTTTGTTAATCTAGTACTATTTTGATAAAGTGCCTCAAGGTTTTGTTTGATAGCTTTTTGTGACCGATGAAGCCTAAGTTTGAAGTGATAGAATGTAGAACTTCTCTTGGGGATTTTAATTTTGTGTGAGATCATTTAGAAAATTTCAAATTTATGGAAGAAAAGAGGATATTTATTGCCACACAAGTGGTGGTAATATGGGCCTTCTAGCCACAATATTAGTTTGTTCCTCTTCTTCATCTATGATGTATGTTTTGTTTCTCCATTGGGTTGGTATTTCCTTTGTTTTAAAAGTGAAGCTTCTCAAACTACTAATTATATTGATTTGTTCTCCTTCAATGAGTTCAAAGTTTGGTTGAATGATAGCGGGTGTAAGGTCCGGTTGTTCAAGCGGAGCGATCAGATGCCAAATGGTCATGTGGGGTTCAATTTGTCAAGTTATCTTGCTTAAATGAGTTTCTTTTTACCAAAAAATACTTGTCTTTCTTAAGTTCAAACTAAATGTCTATGTCAAAAAAATCATCAATTCCACAAGGTCCATTTTGTGAAAATCATGAGGTTGAAGCCATAGTTGCCTATGTTAACTTTGGGAAGTATGGGTTGAGATGTAAAAAAATATATTTAGAAGTCTCTAAGAATAAATCCTTAGGACAAGCATCAATATCAAGGTTTTGTCAAAGGTTTTCCATACTTAAACCAAAGGGTTTGACATTTTGAAGAAGATTGTGAATGTTTGTTTGCAATGTTTTGGAAACAAGCAAAGTATTAAACTAACTTATAAGCATTTACCACCCTAGGTTCAAAAGATACTACTTGCTAAATCCCAACTTGGATTTTTCCAAACACTAAGACAGTGCGAACAGTTAGAGATTTAGTGACATTGGATCCCCCTTACACGACACACACTTCTCAGGTACACCAAATCTCAAATCCTTAAGATCCATAGACCTGAAGGATTTTTTTGTTTCTACAATGAATAGTAAAATGTGGGGTGGCTTCAAAATAATCATTCTTGCACTGGCAAGCATAAAGATTTTTGGGCTTCTAAACAATTGGTTCTTAGTAAGGGCTTCTGTTCAAGGTGGCCATACATGTGACAAGATTAGCTCAAGATTATTTCAATCAAGAGGCCTCCCAATCCCTTCCTAAGAAATTATTTTGATGTGTCACACAGACACTAGGGCTGGCACTTATTGGTATGACACATCCACACCTGTTGCTTATGACTTTCGTCACAAACACATTTTTATATAGTGGTTTGAAAGAGCTTGGCTTTAGCTCGTTACTGCTTGGGTCGTTCCCACTTTTCAAAGTGGGGTGGCAAGCCCTCTAAAGGTATACAAAAGCAAGTAAGTACATTTTTTTTAATCTCCCAGATCGCATGAAGTGCAAGGAGAGAGCATACACAACGCCTTTTCCTCACACTAGCATGGGGTTCATTTTAAATCCAAATTGAAATATGTGGGTGGTTATACAAAATTTCAAAGGAATGCTTTTGATTCTTAAGATCACCGAGTGGTGTGAGAGAAGAGCATACACATTCAATGACGAAAATGCAAGCCACAAGACATGGAAAACACTTGTTAATTTTAACCCTCAAATCAAAGGTAAGTTCATTTTAAGCACCAAATTGAGTGTGAGTTTGTCTTGTTCAATTTTAATCCAACAAGCAAAATGATGTGAGGGTTCAATTTTAACCAATTTGAATGTTCATTTTAAAATCCAATTGAAAGCTAGTGTGGTCCTAAATTGTGAAATAAAAAGCATCATAAATGGGTTATAATTTCCCCAAAAGTGTCAAAAAACTTGTTACAATTATAAGATTTAAATACAACAATGCTTCTTCACTTTGAATTTTATCATCCAACCTGCAAAACCTAATTAGCCTAAAAACCAGAACAAAAATTTAGAGACATGTTCGAGGTCAAATAAAGCAAAAAACATATAAAACATGTAAGAAATCAGGTTTTGTCTTGTTTACCAATAAATCATGAAGCTGAAATCAATTGTGTCGCCGAAATTCATCAATAGCATCGTTGTATTGGATATGTGTCACCATATTGAAAAATCGATAGCGGCCCTCTGTAGAGAATAGTGAATTCAAATACGTCGCTAAATTCATAGCATCACTAAAAGGAAATTCATTCCGCATTAAAAAATTAAATAAGCATCACTATATTTAAATGCGGTGACAAAATTAATTAAGTGTTGCTATTTTAATTATGTGTCACCAAAATGAAATCATAGGTGCATCGTTGTATTGCGATGCACATCATCAAATGCGTTGATGGATAATCAATAGTGTCATACCTAAAAACACAAGGAAAACAAAGTTTTAACAAGAAAATAATCAAATTAATTAGTTTGTGCCCTCCTAGTGCCACAATGTGATTGATGGATTAGTATGAGCCAACTACACTTGATCCATGAGGATACAAAGCGTAATTATGCCACTAACGTCAATCCCAATAAGATCATTCAACAAAACTAAATTAGGAATCCATTAAAACTTAGCATATTAAACTACGAAAGCTTTAAAAACACTTATTCTAATCCATTGAAACTTATCCTATTAGGGGAGTGGTGTCACATTGATGTGGAATGGTGACCTTTTCCCAATCCCATGGATAAATGAGCATGTTTTGATCAATTCTATTGAAAAGAATCGATGAAACCAATGATAGATGTGTATGAAAACATGATTTAAAGCTAAATGAGCATGATGCAAGCTATTTTAACATGATTTATGCTACGATGATCAAGATGTGTGAATGCAAAGCTAATCTAAATGAAGTTTAAGATTAAAAGATTGAAACCCTAATTACCAAATAAGCTAAATGGATGCATTTATGTTATCATCGAAGCCATTAATGGAAGCTAAGCTAATATGCAAGTAAATATAGCTAAAATGATGTAAAATGTGAGTGTAAGTGAGAGTGATTTTAACAACATAAGTTTTATGTTAAAATATGGATCCCTTTGTCTCCAAATAGTGACCTATTTATAGGAGGACAAATGAGAAATAAAGGGTTGAGATCAAAAAGGTTAATCAATGGTCAAGGATGGAGGAAGTTGGAGGCATGGATCATGGATTCTCATCAAGGGATGAGAATCAACTATGAGATTTAATCAAGGGTTCATATTAATCTTAAACAAACACACTTTCAACTTGCACAGGAAGTAAAGTAAGTTAACTTGCATAAGAAGTCTTGTTAGTTTGTTATAGAAAAGGAATATTCCCCTTTTTCAAATAAGTGAGGAGAGAATATTCTTTGGAATATTCTTATGAGTGAGGGAAATAGATAATTAACAAATTAAAACAAAGTTTTAATGTGCAAAAGGGGAAGGAATATTCCATGGGAATATTCCTCTTTGAGGAATTTGCAAAGGAGGTTGGAATATTCCCTTGCAAGTGAGGGGAATTAGATTTAATTAGTAATTGATAATTAAACAAAGGTTTAATTACACAATTAGGGGGATTTCGTGATATTCATTAAATAAAGCAATTTAATGAAAAGGGGGAAAGTGAAATGATATTTAATTAAATAAACTTAGGGTTATTTAATTAAATAAGAAGACTTAGAGATTTAAATTAAATAACTTGATATATTTAATTTAATATGACGAAATGTTAGCATGGTAGGGGTGAATTAACCTGATTTGATTAATTAGGTTAATAGATGAAAATGACATAATTAATTAAATAGCTACGCTAGTTTAATCAATTAAGTGAAAAGAGGATGGGTTTTAGGAGGAAATGATGTTAGTATACCTAATTCGAGTGCATGATATTATTCAGGACATTTTTAAGTGTCTACATAACCCAAAAGAGATAGCAATGCAAATAAGTGCTCAAAATCCACATGCAAGAGAATAGACAACATACCCATCAAAGATGACACAAGATATACCCTAGGAAAACCCTCAAGAGGGAAAAACCTAGCCTCCAAAAGCATCCATACTCCATCATATTAATCATCCATGAAGCAAATACAAGAGTTACAATGAACACTTCTGAAGCATCAAGTCCTCCAATGCATTCCCATGTGTCCAAGTATGTATCGACACATCTCATGCCATGCTTCACAAATGCACTCTCAAGAAGACTCAATAATGACAGCTAAACCACTCAGCCCAAACCAAACCATTACACGTGTTTTCTTTTATAGACACAGGCTCACACAAAATACAACTAGTGGTAAGGTGAAACCATGTACCACAGAACCATATGAATACAAAACCACTAACCCCTTATTTAATATTAGGTACTAAGACATCACATTATTTAATATTTCCCCAATATTAAATTATTATCACATGGCTCCCACACATTAATTAATAATACAATGTTACAATACAACATCAAGTGGACCCCAAATAATCATCCAGTGTGATTAACAACACCACCAAGGTGTATCACAACTAAATAATTATTTAATTACAATATTATAATAAATCATTTTATGCAATGGTGTACAACATAATATTCCAAAATTATCCCACTTGTTGTATACATTGCATAAGGGATCAATACATGAAATACATCATCATAGCCATACATGTAACCACATGAATTTTTAGCATGCTCTCATGCTCCATCAAGATACCTGCAATAAGAACAAAGTGACCACCATTTCAAGCAAGAACTCCTATTATCCTCCAACATGCCACCTATGGAATAAAAGGAACATGCCAAGGTGAAGATGCATCAATCCATGATCACAAGCATCAAATCCAGGTGATAATAAAGGCTCTAACCAAGTTGATATCAACTGAAAAACCCACATGATCAAAAATAGCATCTACAACACATGCTAATACATCCAACCATCCATACCACCAAGGTATCACTACATCAGTAAACTCATTCCAAGAACATATGCAACCTGTAAACTACAACCACAAGCTCCCTGTATCAAATATTTCAATGAAGAACATACATATCCAAGAACTCCCACTGCATAGGTAATGTCAAAACATATCAAGTATGCTAATCAACACTATATATAAAGGTGTGATAAGTAAATGAAAGCATGAAGTACCAAGAACAATAACAATGATCCACACATGCAACTCAAGGAGCTACATAATCTCTCACAACATGTTGCCACCATCCTTCCCAAAACATGAACATCCAGGAAAGAACCATGAAGAGAGAAACTTGTAAACCAAAATGTCCTACCAACACCTCAAAATTTTACTGATGTGTCAAGTATGATCTCCTAACAACCCCAAATGAAAAGCCTCAACAACATCCATAACACTCAATCTCATAGATCAAGTACAACATATGAATCAATGTAATTATGCCAACATGGATGTAAGCCTCTCTAATTAAGAATATCAAACTCATATTAACCATCCCCAATACTAGAAACAACCCATAAACCACCTCCTAATAATCCTCATTAAAGAATGATATCATAAACTCAAATGCACAAGGAGATAATCATGCCAAACATCCCTCAAAGTGAATCCTCCAGAACTAAATAACCATAGCTCAAGATCCATATCTATGAAAGATAAAGCATATAAACTCATGCTAAACCATCCTCAAATGAGTATCCATAATCAATCACCATGAATCAACTCAAACCCATGAGAAATCAAAGCACAAAACATAACACATCTGAAAGATATAATGGGAAAATAACTCTCAAATAAAGAACTATCGAGTAGACCAACAGTGGGGAATGAGAATGCTCCTCCAAGATAAGCAAGCCATCATGACTCTCTCCAAGAACAATATCCTCTATCAGTCCATGAACTCATGTCCATATCTAGGTGAAATTCGCTCAGTCTTCCTACTGAAACCTCCAAAGAGTAACTGTCTCAAGAAAATGTGTCTAATCACAAGAGAAATACAACCATCACCTAAGTCTCCAAGTATCCATGATTACCTATAACCAATCAATCCATTCCAAAATCCAAATGCAACATAGCACCATCATGAAGTAATCAAGCAAATGATCAATGTACCCAATACAAAGAGAACCACTACAATCAATGTCAAAGCTCCAATCATGAATCGGGAACATAAACATGACAACATGATCTAACCATCTTCTCCTAGGAGATCACATGCACCATAACACATATATAAACATTCTAGTATCAAGAGAACAAGTACCATGCCAAGCTCTAAGCGTGCATCAAGAGTAAACCATGACATAATAGCAAAACACTCTAAACCAAGAAATATATCCCCAATCACATGAAGATAATCATACAAATGATGCATCCATATCACTGCCAACAACTCCCACTGAACCATGGTATGAGCTACACATGACATCATCCAGGTATGCACGTACTCAATTGCAATATCAGTAATATACAAGTGAAACCAAGATCTCCAAGACAAGAAGATACACACAACCACCAATCCATCACTATCAAAAGCTCCCATTGAAAGTGTACAACCAATGAATATAACAATCTATCATGACATTATGATAAAAATCTCCTAATGAAGATCAACCAAAGGTGCCCTCACACAATCAAATAACTCAAATGCAAAATGATCTCCTTAATATGAAAGCAAAGTAAACCATGATCCTCATACCAAGAAGATTCACCGTCATAACCTGAATCAAGAACTGATCCAACACCACCAAAAATGCACCTGCATAAACCATCATGACATTCCAAAGTCTCTAAAGCATAATAAACATACATGACACCATGATCACCATCAAATATACCAACAATTCAACCCAACCGTGTCCACATATCTGCATAACATAGTAAACTACATAGGTCTCACATCATGATTGTACCTAGTAATACCATCTCACCTCCTCAACATGACATCAAAACCAACAAACCAAGTGACTAAACCAAGCCACCAAAACTGAAAATGCATCAACACTGAAATATCTATGGGCATAGACAACCCATGTCCAAGTCATAGGTGCAACAAGTATAGACCCCCTACAATGCTACACAACATGTAGATACAACAATGAAGCATAAAAATCCAACCAAACCAATAACCATGTCAAAAAGAGAATAATATAAGATGTACAACTAAGCATACAATGAATACAACATTAAATCTCCTACATTTGATAATCCATAAGCTCATAGTATCACCATAGTCAAAGAGACCCATAAACATCTCAGGATAGAACATTAGAAAATAAATCATGTAAAAACAACTCCAAACATGATCCACTGTGTAGTGCTCTGAAAAATCTTTCCGTCGACTATTCAAAGTCCAAAATCGAACTTTGTATGCACCTGATATCACCTCTCGAAGCTCAAAATGAACACTTGAATTCCACCAAGAAAAACACTATCAAAACCTCAAAATATGGAAAAATATCTAGCACCACAATATAGAGCTCTGAGTCACCTTTTGAACGAGTCCAATGAGAAAAAATGGACAATCTAGATGAAAATTATGCCCCTCGAAAGAAAAAGAATAGTTTGCACCCGTGGAAAAAGAAAATTAGCCACCCTTGGTAGCTAGGAGACGGCCCCACCCAGGCGACGCCACTCCTTGGGTGGTGGACCCAAAACCATTATAAAATATATTTAAATTTCATAGCTTTGAAAATTTCCATTGGGCCTTTTAATAAATGGCGAATTTTATATTTAATAAAAACAATATTAAAAAGTATTTTTTAAAAGGCACTTAAAAATCTTTATTTTTCTAGATAGGGAAAATCTGTTTAGTGTTGAAAACAACAAACTAAATGAACCCTATCAAGCACCATGAAGTACAACTAGAATGAAAATGCAAATAAACAAAGGACATGCAAACCAATTTCCAAACTAGACTTGATTGACCTCCATGGCTCTTCTCCACTTGCATAAGAATGCAAGATTTTGAAGGTTGATTGTTGGAGGAATGTTGGTTGCTCAATTCAACAACATAACAACCTGATGAAAAATGAATGGAAGAATGATTTTGACAGAGTGAGGATACTTAAGAATCAACCCTCCAAATAGATTGTGAGAGGATGTATTTATAGAGCCTTGATGTGGACGAGATAAGATTTGACAAGATTCGATAAGGATTTGATTTTTGACAAAAGAGGAAATACAACGAGATGAGATAAGATTTTAAAAAGATAGAAAGATTTTGATTTTCTCTTTTAAAGGAAATAAATCTCGAAAAAGATGAGAAGGATAATTGATGAATTATCTAATTAAATAAATTAATTAGATACACAAGAGTTCAGATTTTGGAAAGAAAGCGAGAATATCCTTTTAAGATTTTATTAATTAAATAAATATTTGATTTATTTAATTAATGTTAAATTTATGATTTCATTAATTAAATAATATATTATTTAATTAACATTAGAAGAATGAATGGAAATGATTTAATTAATTAAATAATATAAATTATTTAATTAACATTTAGAGGAATGGATGGATTATGCATAGGAAGGGAATAAATGAAATTAGTCAAATAAATAAGACTTATTTAACTAATTAGATGATGACACGGGTACCTAGGGCAAACTATGCTACAAGATGTCTAAATGATGTAATGTTGTGACAAGGTGTTGTAAGAGGACATTTTTGGGTGTTTACATTTTTCCCCTCTTTGAGATGATGTTCGAGATGATGAGATTTGTGTCGAGTAACATCATTTCAAAGAAGCTAAGGTATGGGTAAAAGAAAATGGATGGTGAAGGAAAGATAAGATAATGATGTTGAGATGGGGCAAAGGATGGGATGATGATGATATAAGAATAGGATGATGATGGAATGATGATGCCCCCTCGAGAGGATAGGCAGGTTGGACAAACACGGGTAGGCTCTCGAAATGAAAGGGATGGGTCAAGAACTAAGGATGAAGGAATGGATAGAAGAAGTGAAGGATGCATTATGTTGCAATGAAAGTGAGCAACCATGATATTTGATTTAGCACTAGACGTTATGCACCAAGATATAAGGACCAAGGTGATGATTTGTCTCGTGCCCCAACGTAATACAACCTTGTCTAGGCGTACGAGGAAGTAAACTTAGAGCATTAAAGTCCTAATGCACAAAAGGTATGATATGACCTTAGATGCAAAGGATAGTGCAAAAAGCTATTCCAACATGCACAAGATATGAATATTAGTTGGAATGATATGGATTTGATACAAATGCAGGATAAAATGATAACACACACAAGCAAGCAAGCAAGCATGCACAAATGATTCAAAAATAAACAAGGTAGTGCCCCTGTCAAGTTGTAAACCATTGATTGATGGATTAATTGATGATGATAGTGTTGTCATTGTGGGGAGCGACATATCCCTAGATCAACACAAGGATGATTGATAATTGACTAATTGACTTTGATTGATGATGATAGTGTTGTCATTGCAGGGAATGACATATCCCTAGATCAACACAAGGATGATGAAAATTGATTGATTGATTGGGTTTACAACAAGATCAGGATCAAGACCAAAGGATGTGATTGGATAATTTGACAAGATTGATCACTTGATCGGTAATAATTCAAGGATTAACTTGCATTTTGATTATTGCTTGAAATGACTCATCGGGATGATTGATTTGAGGAAGTTGTTTGAAATGATATGATGAGTGATTTGGTTTGGATTTTATTGCTTGGATTTCGTCTTTTCCAAGACCTTTTTCCATTTTTTTTGTATT
>VDFB02387964.1:0-38940 GCA_007258455.2 Sequoia sempervirens | reverse complement strand
TGAGGCTAGGCATGTAAAGAAAGAGCATGATGGTGCAGGAGCATGTGTCAAAAGAGCATTAGCATGAGAAGAGTTAAAGTATAAAGACAATGTAAAGTTGACAGATGCAAAATCAATTGTCAAGTGGTGTAATGCTTCGATGGGATCAGGTAATGAAGGTAAGTCTTTAGTTCGTAGATTTTTTTGGCTAATAGATGATACTAACATTGCACCATATGAGGATTATTGTACATTGACATGATCAAGTGAGCTACACTATTTTCTTATCTCAAATGTAGGTTCATGGAGTATCCATACATGGAAGATGACATGCTATTTTTCTTCATGTACAATTCAAGCTTGGAATGAGTGTGAGTCAAAGGAGTGGGTTGACGAATGGTGGTTAAGCTATCTTATCCAGCTTCACATGTATCAACCTCCGATGGTATTGGAACTGGCATAGATGGAATCATCAATTGACTTTGACCACATATCAGATCTAGTTCAAGTAGGTAATATATCTACTTGCATAGTTTTTGAAATTCTTATTGTTATCTTAGTTTGTAGTGTATTTGTCATGTTGACTAATTTCATCTAATTTGCTGCAAATATCAATGTAGGGCATGTTTATGCAGTTATTACAAATGAAGATAATGAAGAGGGAATGGATTATTACTTGTGTCATTGTGTTGAGTCCAAAAAGAAACTGGAGGCCCTAGCTATAGATGGAGAAAACATCAAATACCCTATAGGCTCAATGGTTGTTACTAGAACATGGCTTAGAAGGTACCCACATAAGAGTGTTAACGTTTGGCTATTTCAGGACTTTGACACACATCAAAAGATTCTTCATTACTCAAACCTTGTCATGGCATCTAATGTATATTTGATCAAATATGGGGGTAGATCTTTAAACAAGACCTTGTGGAAGGTGCATGAGTCTGACCATGAGGCAATACATGACACACTAAAGAGTAAAGTAGACCCAAATGGTTCATTGGATTAATTTTTAAGTATGTGTATTGGTTCTTATTAAAATTTAAGTATGCACATTAATTTATATTAAAATTTAGATTATGCACATCAAGATTAGCTGATAGTTAGACCTTTCAATTATATATTTCAAGTTTACATATGTTTTGGATCCAAGTTTGTACATATATTTTGGTTCAAATTTTACATATGAATATTGGGTAGATTGTATATTTTTCTTCCAAGTTTGTACATATGTTTTGGTTTGAATTTTACATATGAATATTGGGTAGATTATATGTTTTGGTTCAATGCATAGCATAGACAAGGTAGTGAGCATTGACAAGCTCACTACATTGTCGATGCGATAACATTGACAAGGTTTGATTAAATTCCTCTAAGAGATAGGGTCTCATGGTGATGTACATGACCATGAGACCCTATCTCTTAGAGAAATTTTATCAAACCTTGTCAATGTTACCGCATTGGCAAGCTAGTGAGCTCACTAGCTTGCAATTGTAGTAGCATTGACAGGGTAGTGAGTTATTTGAGAAAATGCATCAAAGGCATGGGGTCTCATAGTGATTGTAGTCATTGTGAGACCATATTTCTTTGAGGCATTTTCACAAACAACTCACTACCTTGATCAACTAGGAAGATTCAAACAACCCTCAAAGAGTGTGTACATATATACACAAATTCAAAAAATGGACCACATAAATTGGAAATTCAATGGGAGACCTAGATGGCTCCTAATTGGCCAATGGAAATTTCTTTACTAGGCACAAGAATCTTCTATAAAGAATAGAAAACATGTGAAAAATACAAAGTACAAGGTTTCAACACCCATTCTTTAGCCCACTAGCTTGCCAATTCAATGAAATTCGCAAGGTAGTGGGCTGCTTGAAAAAATGGGTCCAAGAAATGGGGTCTCATAGTGATGTACATCACCTTGAGACTCCATTTCTTTTACCCATTTTTTCAAACAACCCACTAGGTTTCCAATTTCACCAAATTGGAAAGCTAGTACATCATCGTGAGACCCCATTTCTTGGACTTATCTTTTTAAAGAACCCACTAGGTTGCCAATTTCACCGAATTGGTAAGCTAGTGGGCCCACTAGCTTTCCAATTCAGTGAAATTGGAAACCTAGTTGGATACTTGAAAAAATGGCTCCAAGAAATGGGGTCTCATGGTGATGGATTGTTTGAAACATCACCATGAGACCCCATTTCTTGGACCCATTTTTTCAAACATCCCATCACCATGAGACTCCATTTCTTGGACCCATTTTATGTAATACATCACAGTGAGACCCCATTTCTTGGACCCATTTTTTTAAACAACCCACTACCTTGCCAATGTCATCGAATTGGCAAGCTAGTGGGCTCACTAGCTTGCCAATTCAGTGAAATTGGCAACCTAGAGGACAGTTTGAAAAATGGGTCCAAGAAATGGGGTCTTATGGTGATGTACATCATTGTGAGACCCCATTTGTTGGACCTATTTTTTTAAACAACCCATGAATTGGCAAGCTAGTGGGCCTACTAGCTTGCTAATTTAGTGAAATTGGCAACCTAGTGGGCTGTTTGAAAAAATGGGTGCAAGAAATGGGGTCTCACAGTTATGTACATCACCATGAGACCCCATTTCTTGGACTGATTTTTTCGAACAACCCAATACCTTGCCAATTTGATGAAATTGACAACCTAGTGGGTTGTTTGAAAAAATGGGTCCAATAAATGGGGTCTCATGGTAATGTAATAAGTAGTGAGTTGTTTGAAAAAATGGATCCAAGAAATGGGTTCTCACAAACAACCCACTACTTATTACATCACCGTGAGACTCCATTTATTGGACCCATTTTTTCAAACAACCCACTAGGCTTCCAATTTCACCGAACTGGCAAGCTAGTGGGCCCACTAACTTGCTTAGTGGGTGAAATTGGTAACCTAGTCTAGTGGGCCCACTAGCTTGCCAATTCGGTGAAATTGGCAACCTAGTGGTTTGTTTGAAAAAATCTCATGGTGATGTTAATACATCACCATGAGACCCCATTTCTTGGACCCATTTTTTCAAACATCCCACTAGGTTGCCAATTTCACCGAATGGGCGAGCTAGTGGGCCCACTAACTTGTCTAGTGGGTGAAATTTGCAACCTAGTAGGTTGTTTGAAAAAGTGGGTCCAAGAAATACCCCATTTATTGGACCCATTTTTACCCATTTTTTAAATAGCCCACTAGGTGACCCCATTTCTTGGACCCATTTCTTCAAATAGCCCACTAGGTTGAGACCCCATTTCTTGGACCCATTTTTTCAAATAGCCCACTAGGTTGCCAATTTCACCCACTAATTTGGTGAAATTTGCAACCTAGTGGGTTGTTTGAAAAAATGGGTCTAAGAAATGGGGTCTCATGGGTACATCATTTTGAGACCCCATTTCTTGAACCCTTTTTTTTAAACAACCCACTAGGTTGCCAATTTCACCGAATTGGCAAGCTAGTGGGCCCACTAGCTTGCTAATTTGATGAAAATGACAACCTAGTGAGCTATTTGAAAAAATGGGTCCAAGAAATGAGAGGTCTGGATCATTTCTGAGACTTGATATCTTGCCAATAACTCTAATCACAAGTGAAACCGGGTAAGGTAGTGTGGGTTGTTTGAAAAAATGGTCTAAGAAATGGGTCTCATGGTGACTGCTACCGAGTGAAACTGGCAAGGTAGTGGATGTTTGAAAAATAACCAAGAAACAACAGTCTCATGGTGATGTAAGTTATAGGAATGCAGTGGTAGTGGTCATTGTACGTCCAAAATGGAACCCTACTCTTTAATCCCATTTTTCAAATGTTCTTAATTACCTTGCCAATTTCATGGCGATGTATCAAATTGCTTCTAGTGTTGACCAAGCTATGTGTTTTTCACATATACATTTTACTTATGCCAATGCTCTACTTTTTTTTTCTTTAACTTGAAGTCTTTATTCTAATATTTACTTATTCTTCCATTCTATTATGTTGAAGAAGTGGAGAGCTACAAACATTATAGATAGGAAATATTGTATGAATTTTTGTCATGCTTTGTTAGCTTAAAAATGTGATTTCTTATGTATTCATTCTTATTTGTTTGTGTCTAGTCATATCATAATCTAGCTGGTCATTCATGCCTTATTTTGTATGATTTCATGTTGTTGTATCAAATAAAAGGTGCAATAGGTATATTAGATTATGTTGATTGAGTTGTAGGCGCTCATAATTCATTTAATCATGATAGTTGAGGTTGTGGTTTGGTAAGTATTTTTTGAGCATTTTCATTCATAGTATATTGGTAATAGTATTAGGTGTGTCATTGTATTATTTCATGAGCTTACTAATTTTTCTTGTGGTCATATTGAGCTTAGTTTCAAATCCTTTCAATCCTTGTTAATTAATTATGTATGTGATTCTTGTTTGAAAACACCCAATATATAATTTGTGTATGCTTGAGCTTGCGATACAAGGTACCCACCCTTGGATTATATGCATAACTACAAGCATGATAGATTCCTCCTTTTATGGTTTCCTATTGATATATCCTATTGAGAGCCAACCTTGGGCTTAGTGACATATGGATATGTTTAGTTAAGTAGATATGAGGAAAGCTTGTGAAGGTATACTGACATGTTCATTTACTAGGAGAAATCCTACTAACCATACATTTCTACATGAGATTACCTCTAACTTCTCCTTACTAAATGGACCCTTGACTGATCTATAGTGCTAACCTATATTTTATTGTTCATCCTCATAAGTATTTTTAGTACCTTTGACTTTAATTATTTTTTACGAGTTATACATGATCACAGTCATAAAAGGGGAAGTAATCTCATGACAATCATGAGATTTTAAGAATAAGAGTTATGAGGGCATACTTGAAGGTGTTTGAAGATGGTCATTAATGGCAGATTGCACAAAAGGTTGCAGACCTTAGTTAAAGGGAGTGCAATTACAAGAGGAAATATAGTCCATAAGGATTCAAGAGGGTAGTCCTTAGGTCTTAAAGACAATGAGTTGCATATAAATATTAAAGGATAGTCATACAAATGATAGTCAATAGAAGGAAGCAAGGACACTTCATAGTACAATAATATAAGGTCTAATATACTCACAAAGGGGTATTCCTTTATCAAGTGAATAGGGATGATAATTAATTTGAAGACCTCAAGAGTCATGTCTTTGAGGCATTTTCTCAACCATGCAAATGCATGCAAGGAAAAGGTTGTTTATGAGGAGTTGTAAAAGATTTACAAATAGTGAATAGTAACAAGAAAAAGAAATGTCTATAATGGATAGAAATTCTTTGTGTTGGTTTAACATTGTTAAGCATTCATTTTAGTTCTTTTTTCATTGTTATGCTTGTGAAAATTGGTATGTGATTTGTAAAGAGAATTTCATTTCCTAAATCACCAAAATAATGCAAATATTAGTGGTTGTATAAGTCTTACCACTATACAAATTCAAGAGGTATCATTCTTTATAATTTGGAGGCAATACATACAATGCTTATATTAGAACTAGAATCCAAGGATATTCATGTTCAAAGGATTTTTCAAGATTGATGTAAGTTAACATGTGATATCAAGCGTCCTTAGGCATCTAGTAGGTTATGATTTTACTTCCCTTCACATCGAATCACTTCGAGCTATGTTCAACCGACTCGATCCCTTAAGAGTCCAAAGTGCAAAATGGTTACAATATTTGATGGGATATTTCTTAGAAACTATGATTCTTAAAAAATCTCCATTTGAGACTACGAGATCACATTGGGACTCTATACAACAAAATCTCTTGGTTTTTTCTATCTCAGAGATGTTTCCCCATGGTGACGACTTTTTAGTTGAGGAAAAAGTTATCAAATGCAAGTAGTGTAAAGTTGCAAAGTGGTGCAAATTTTTTTCTACAACTCATATGACCAAATCGACTGTTCCAACACATCTGGATGGTTACATTTACGATATTCATGGTCCTCTTTTGCACCAAACATTTTGAATCACTTCAAACTACATTCAACTGGATTAGTCCCTTAAGAGTCCAAAGTACAAAATGGTTGCAATATTTGATGGGATATTACTCAAAAACCATGATCCTTACATACTTTTCATCTAAGGCTACGAGATTGTGTTGGGACCCTCTATAATTACCTCTCTTGGTTTTTGCTATCTTGAAGAATTTTTCCCATGGTGATGACTTTTTAGTTGAGGAAAAAACTGTCAAATGCAAGTTGTGTAAAGTTGCAAAGTGGTGCAACTTTCTTTTTGCAACTTGTGTGACCAAAATAACTACTTCAATATGTTTGAATGGGTACATTTATGATAGGAATGTTCCTCTTTTACACCCAAGCATGTTGAATCACTTTGAGCTACATTCAACTAGCTCGATCACTTAAGAGTTCAAACTGCAAAATGGCTGCAATCTTTGATGAGCTATTTCTTAGAAACCATGATGCTTAAATAATCTATGTCTAAGGCTACACAAATGAATTGAGACCCTCTACAATAATCTCTCTCAATTTTTTCTATTTTGAAGGTGTTTTCCCATTTTGATGACTTTTTAGTTGAGGAAAAAGTTGTCAAATGCAAGTAGTGTAAAGATACAAAGTTGTACAACTTTTATTTGCAACTCATGTGACCAAACCAACTATTCAAACACATCTGGATAGGTACATTTATGTTAGTAATGGTTCTCTTTCACACCCAAACATGCTGAATCACTCAGAGCTATGTTGTATTGGCTCAATCCCTTAAGAGTTCAAAGTGCAAAATGACTGCAATCTTTGACAAGCTATTACTTAGAAACTGTACGATGCTTACAAACTTCTCATCTAAGGATACATGATCATGTTGAAACCCTCTACAATAACCTCTCTTGGTTTTTTCTATTTCAGAAGAATTTTCCCATGGTGACAACTTTTTAGTTGAGGAAAAATTTGCCAAATGCAAGTAGTGTAAAGTTGCAAAGTGGTGCAACTTTGGTTCTACAACTCGTGCAACCAAACCAATTATTCCAAAAAATTCAGATGGGTATTTTTACTCTAAGCATGGCCTTCTTTTTCACCCAAACACATTAAATCACTTTGAACTATTTTCAATTGGCTTGATCCCTTAAGAGTCCAAAGTGCAAAATGGCTATAATCTTTGACTAGTTATTACTCAAAAACCATGATGTTTAAAAAATATTTGTCTAAGGCTATGGGATCTCATTGGGACCCTCTACAATAACCTCTCTTTGTTTTTTTTCATTTATGTCCTTTCCCATGGTGGTGTGTACCCTTTATTGAGGAAAAGTCAATGTACAGCGTAAATTGCAAAAGTAAACTTTCATTCTAATACAGCTTGTTAACAAAACCATTCAACATTATCTAGATGGCAAAATTTTCAATGGGAATGGTCCTATTCTCACAATCACCCAAACATGCCAAATCTAAGCTATGTTTGTAACGGACTCAATCCCTTAAGAGTCTAAAGTGCAAAAGGGCTGCAATATTTGACTAGCTATTACTTATAAACTGTGTCGCTTAGAAAATTTCTATTTGAGGCTATGAGATTACATTGGGACCCTCTATAATAACCTCTCTATTTTTTATATCTTAGAGGAATTTTTCCATGGCATAAACTTTGAAGTTGATCTAAGAGGTTGTCAATGCAAACAAGGTAGCCAAGAAGTGGGTACAACCTTTATTCTATCTGCCAACAAACCATTAAACTATCTCAACCCATCTAGATAGCCATGCTAGGTATGGTCTTATTTTGTACCCAAACAAAGTTGAATCACTTTGAGCTATGTTGTACCGTGATCGATCCCTAAGAAACAAAGCAAAACGGCCGCCAACTTTGACGGCTATTACCGAATCCATGATACCATGTACCCTGCATGAGGCTACAAAATTTTGTTGGGACCCTCTACAATAACATCTACCAGTTTTTTTTATCCCAAAGTTTTTTTCCTGTGATGATGATTTTTCAATTGAGATAAAAGTTATTAAATGCAAGTAGTGTAAAGTTGTAAAGTGGTGCAACTTTCATTCTGTAACTTGTGTGACCAAACTAACTATTCCAACATGTTTAGATAGGTACTTTTACACTAGGAATAGTACTCTTTCACATGCAAACATGCCGAATCACTTTAAGCTACATTCAAGAAGCTCGATCCCTTATGATGGCATGCAAAACAAAGGAAAATAGAAAGATTCACATGATACTTGACAAGTTTGAGTTTTACACACCAAAAGCCTATGATTGCATGAAAGAGGTAAAACATTTGGGTGTCAAAATAGTTGAGGAAAGCCTAAACCTTTTCGTTCTCAAAGGGGTTATGATCCAACTACTATATGGATCTCATACTTACATTGAATTGATTATTATTAATATTAGTATTTATCTTTCTTATTCCTGTAATACTCTAATCACAAATTAGAAGGCTACACGAATCTTAAAATCTTGTATGGTCATCCTCAGGTCTAGCAAGAGAAAGACATTTTTTAATTATCCTCCTTGCCCTCACAACAATATGGTTATTGTAAAGAGGAAATATTTCAAGATTCTAGAAAAAAATTGAAATATTTATAGCTAAACCTAATCATAGGTCAATTGAACTATGACCCCACATGGTGGCTTATGACCTTGCTAAAGAGAATCAAGAACAATGACATTAATAAGTTCACACTAGAGCCTCGACCATAAGTAGAAGCTAAAAGTAGCCCAAATAAGATGTATAAATATATGTTGATACATGAGATATTACAACCCCTATTCCTACTCCTTCATAATCATATCAAATGCTATAGAATAAATTTATTGCATATCACCTATAATTAAAAAATTCATTCTTTGAAGAAGCTAGGTTGGAGTGAATATATAATAAGTAATTGGTCAAAATATGGGCAAGAAGTCAGACACATGGTGGACAAACAAAGTCACTTTTCCTTGGATAATAAAATGGATGACATATATGAGAAGGATCATTTCAATCCTACCTTGTCCTTCACTCCAAAAAATCCTCAAATCCAAGTAAGTGAAATAACAATAATATCATTTGGTGATGAAAAAGGAGTAAAAATAAAAACCTCCAAGTTTCCAAACCAAGTAGCTAATTACATAAGTAGATTTAGTGCTAGAAAAATTCACAACCTATGCATCTACTCAACCATATATTTCATTTAAAATTATCTCAACCCCATTCCAATTAGTATTTAAAAGAAAACAAAAGAAACAATTAACTCTAGCTTTATTGAAGAGGAATCTACCAAAAATTTCCTACTGCAAAGAATGAGAGGTTCCATCTCCACAAAATTAACTCTCAAATACATTGTAACCAGCCAAGAAATAGTAAAATCACCCAAGACAACTAAGGAGAAAACTAATGACTCCTTTGAATCTTAGTAGGTGCCCACCAAAAACTAGAGCTTATTTTAGAATACCACAACTGGAGGTGAGGAACTAGAAGAGGAGAAGGAAAAAAATTGAGAGAAGTCATGATCCACCTCTGAAAATGGGATATGAAAAGTAGAAAATGGAATAGAAAATCATACAAGATCCATTGGAGGTTTGTATAGAAAAGTTACAATAGGTTACACTATAAATATCTATCTTCCCTCTCCTCCTAGATTTATCCCTTTTAAATTATTCCTTGGATTCCCTATTGAATTAGCACATAAGTAAATGATAAATCCTTGGTGGAACACTTTTAGAAATATTGAAGTTGTTTAACATCAACTAATAAAGTTGTTTAGCATCAATTAATAAATATTCAAGATGAACCATGAAGGAAAACAATGAGCAATTCTAGGGCTAACGAATTAATAAGTATACACATGAATAAGTGAAGCATACATGTGAATAACTGAAGCACAAGTACTCAAATACATGTAAGCCTTGAAGTATACACATGAATACATAGTATACACATTAATACAAATTATATGCATGAATACAAGGTATACACATGAAAACACATAATTCACAAAGTATACATTGGAATACACATAAGTCACAAAGTATACACATAAGTTGTAAAGCATACACTTGAATACATGTAACTCATATCTATTGAAGTGTGGATTTATAATGCAAATATGGACACTATCAATAAAAAAATATTTGTATTAAACAAATATCCATGTAGGAATACATCAATATATGTCGATATAAGTATAAAATAAATACAAAATAGCCATATAGGCTTACAAGAATGAAAAATAGGAATACACTGTCAAATATATGCAATAAAAAATATGTCCAAAAATACCATATAAACATACAACAAAGGAATCTAGAATCAAAATTCATTGCCCTCTAGGATCTCGAAACAAACTCTCGCCCTTTACTGGTCGGCTCGATGGTGACAAGTCTATCACTCATTTACTCTAAGGGTGAGGGGTGCTCTTGGTTCTCCTCTTAGGGTTTAGTTCCTCATCAAGCCTTATCTGTTACAATAAAAAGTAGAGACATTAATATATAGAAATTACATTATAAAAAATGATATATTTAACAAAATAATCACTTACTGCCACTAGTCGATCACTCTCCTCAAGGGAAATATTTGCATGCCCATGTTGTGGCATGATGAAGTCCTATAGAAATGATCTAAAGAGAAACTAAACTACGAATCAATAATTGTTTGATTTTTCAATAACTAATAGCTATAACAATGAATGCAATTTGAAATTTAGTAATCTACTTCATACCCTTGAGAGAGGAATCAAGGAGTCTATAGAAGAAGAAACACCAAGCTCCATTTCCCTATGAACATTTGGAGGTGTTTCTGCTTGCAACATCTAAAAATAAAACAACAAATTATTCAATCACGAAAACTATAATAGTGATGCAAGTCATGGATTATAATGTATGAGATAATGAACAAAATTTTGAGTACTTATTGAACTATATATTTCTTACTATCATGCTTACTAATTTCCGTATCCATAGGTTGTTTGAAAGCACCTATTTTAGGCATTTATCCATAGCAACAAGGTGGTGAACCATTTGATAAAATACTTTGGTAGACATGTATGAAAAATGTGGTAGCATAAAGAAGGCAGTGAACTATTTGAAATTTAAATGCCTCAAATAAATGTGGTCTCATGGTGATGGAATGCCATGAAAAAAAAATGTGTCATGGAATTCCATCATCGTGAGACCACATTTCTTTGAGGCATTTTTCCAAACAATTCATTTCCTTCTCTATGGTATTATGCTGGGATGGGGTGGATGGTATAGTGTGGTCTTGGTTATGAGATGGAGGGGGATCATGACATGAAGAGGGAGGGGTGGGTATATAAATGAGTGGAATAAGAGGTGGAAGCTTCCATGGATTGGTAAATTGAGGGATGAGGATGAGGACCTTGAAAGGATTTGAGTTGAATTTTTAGCTAAAGTTGCTTATATTCTTAAAGAAGTTGCATGAAAAATGCCTCAAATAAATATGTGTCTCATGGTGATGGAATGGCATTCCATCACCATGGGAGGCCCCTTTGATGATTTTCAAACAACTCACTACCTTTCTATGCTATTGCTTACTATGATTTCATATATATTTTTTTCCAAGCATCCATGGTTTGTTGGAAGCCTATTTTAGAGTTTAGCCACTGCTTAACAAAGAGTGAACTATTTGATAAAATTATTTGGTAGACATGTATGGAAAATATATGAGTAGCATAGACAAGGCGGTGAACTGTTTGAGAAAAAAATGCCTCAAGGGGTGGGTCTCATGGTGATGAACATCACCCGAGGAGACCACATTTCTGATCCATTTTCAAACAAATCATTCCTTGTTTATGCTATTGCTTAATATTAATAGCTTTCATAGATCTTTTTTCCAAGCATCCATAGCATGTAAAGGTAGTGAACTATTTGAAAAAAATCCTCACTAAAAATGATGCATGGAATGCCATGACAAGCAAATGCAATTGTTCTCCTACTTATTACTTATACTATGTGAAGTAATAGCATCACTGCTTATGTCGACTTTCTAAACAACTATATTATAGTTGAAATTTTGTCATCTATCAACATCTAGTTATTAGTTATGAAATGTGAATTAATGATTTGAGTTTAAAAGATGTGCAATGCAATTTAATCATCAATATGAATATAAACTACACAAATCTATTAAGTACAATTCATTAGTTAAAATCTTTATTCTATTACTTGCATGAAGGTTTTTCCAACTCCACTAGCACTGAGAGGTGTTCCCAAAAAACCTCCAATATTAGCCTATTCAACATCCAAAATTAGATATTATAATACCATTCATATAACAATGCTATTCACGGCCTTTAATATTTCTAATTTTTACTAGTTACATACCACCTCGGCCCGGTAGATGCGATTGGGGGTAAAAAAATAGGTGGAGGGCCGGTGTAAGCATTATCAACACTATGACCCTAAAATTTTATTATGATCATTAAACTAAATTAGATAATCTTGCATTTCAAAAATAAAATTTAATAAATTAAATTCAACGAACATGCTAACATTTAACTAAATATCCAATCCAAAAGCCTCATTCAAAATGTCATCTATCATCACCAACTGGGAGGCTACATAAGTATCTTGCATACTATCCTCTTGACTATCTGTGGGGGAATATGTACAAGTTGACCTGCAAACTTGAAAAGAATGGGGTGGAACCCTACCCCTCAAACTCTCCATTGGATGGTGTTGTACTGCAGGACTGGCACGTTGGATGATACTCTAGTTTAGAGAGCTAATAGAATGTAGAGTGTCCAGCTCAACACTCTCCTTCATGATGGAAGGGATAGCAACATGCTCATAATTTGGCCTAGCAAGTGCTCATCTCCTTTGTCATTGAGGATCCTGATGTGAACTTGGTCTATCTTGTGTCGACCCACCGCCCTTCCCCTGAAAGTACCACATATCATGAAAATAGTTGGGGATTTTGTTGAGGATGAACTCACAGTAGAGTTTCCTCAAGAAATATTGGGGGGGACCTCATTATTGTTGCATGGTGGATGGTCAAAAACTATCCACCACCTCTTCCAAAACTTGCTCCTAATCCCTCGGTTGTTGCACCAATGGATAGGAAACCTCTTGCTATTAAGGTCAAGAGTTTAATTTGTATGTGGGTTAGTGAATAGTGATCACAAATCATATTTTGTATTTTTTTCATCTTTTACTTCTTTGTTTGATAATTTATCTTCATAAAAATTCCTACACTCCCGCCTCTTATCCGCACAACCACTTAATTGCTTGCTAATTGCATCTACATGTATTAACATGGCTTGAAGTGAATTTGCAAGTGTGTTTCTTTCCATGTTTGAACTTACATGATTGTTCAACCTTGTGATTAAATCCTTAGTTTGTTTTTTGTTGTTTTCAATTTCCCCCATTAAATTTTTCTTAGTACCATGAGGATGTTGAGGAATTATTGGAGGATTTTGTTGTTGTGGTTGACCAAGATTTTATTAATGTGCTTGTTCATGAGGAGAAGGATTTTGAGGAGGAATTTCAAGTTATTTTCAACTCTTATTAATTAAAGAAATGAACATCATAAACAATCTAAATACCTATTTAACAATAAATTCACAAAAAAAAAACAACATTTGCTTACTTATTCAACCTCCCTGTTGATGTGGTGACATCTTGGCAAAGAAATTGCAAAGATTTGATGAAGAAATTGCAAGATTTTATGCTTCCAAAATGTGAGCATGCTATCACAAGGTTTCTTGGACGTGGGAAAGAAAAAATGATAGTGAAAATGAGTGCCTTTTTTTCTTATAATAGGCTATGACACACTCATATTTTAACACGAGTGTGTTATAACTCGAGCGTTTTATAGGATTTATGTGTCTTGGTCACACCAAGCGACAATGCGCTCGTGTTATAACACACTCACGTTATAGCCTTTCAAAAAAAATTTAAAAAAATTGCCACTTTTTGGCCCCCCAACTTTTTGCACCCACCCAAATAATTGATATCAATGGATAACCTCATATGTGTTTATAAAAAAAAAAACAATAAAGAATAATAATTGGGATTTAATGGAATTGTATGGTCCTAAAACTTGAAGTTAGAAATAACATCACCTAATAAAAGTGTCTCTAAACTAAAATATTACTACACAAATTCAGTTGAAAACCTAGTATTATTGGACTATAGGAAAGAGATTAAAATAAAATAAATCGGCATTTATCACCTAATTTATTACAAGTTTTTTGTAACAACCTCGGTGTTCTACTCAGTAAAATTTCAAAGTTTTCACCTCAAGTGAATGATCCATTATTCCATAACATAGCAATACAAAAACTATTTTCCATAATATAAATTACATGCACATTTGAAATAAACACTATTCTAAACTTCCATTTCATTTCATTGTAATTTCACAAATATTTCCATAACATAGATTGCATATTGAATAAACTCAAGTTTATTATTCATGATTACATCCTTCCATATAAATGGGTACATGATACATACTTATCTAGCTCTCCTGAGCTTCCAAGTAATAGATACATAGATGGTCCAAGAATCCCCTTTCAAATATTGGTCGCCAACTGAGGAGAAGCATCACTCAAGCGTTTTTCCACCAACCACGGACTCAAATGCGGTCCTTCACAAATCTATCATTTGATAGATGTCCCTACCCTTCAATGAAGAGATTGGTGGAATAACCTCATAACTATTAACCACTCTAACCTTAGTGTTGTGCCCTACATAACTAGAACTTGTAGACACTACAATCCTAAACTAGCATGCATAAAAGGAACATAGTAAATTTATAGTGGAGCAAAGGTGATCACACTACTTTGGCCAAAGTATTCTCACATAGTATTTTGAGTGACAGTCATCCAATCCACATACACTACTCTAGCTCGATTTGACTTTAAGCGATTATAATCTATGCATAGGTAATTTCCTTCAATAGGTAATCACTATCCTCATAAATAATGCATTCCCCTTTTCCAAAACACAATGGTATCTCTACCAATAAAGCATAAGCATATGTTCCCCCTTCAATGGATATTCTAATCCTAGGTATAACATATGAGATTTCAAGCATAAGTTGCCCCCTTCAATGGATATTCTAATCCTAGGTATAACATATGAGCTTTCAATCATAAGTTACCCCCTTAAATGGATATTCTAATCCCATGTATAACTTTATATTCTAAAGTTTAACTAAATAAGCCTCATCTTATCATAGAATAAATACTCATAAATAACTGACTCCATTTAGGAATATATCACAACAATAAGTGATTCTCATCAAGAGTTTAATCTCAGTAATAAATGACCTCAATCAAAGAGAAATCATATCAATAAATTATTATATTTTATATTTCAATCTCCTTAGTAAAAGGGGTTATTCAAAGAGTAGAATCTTTTCAACAATGACTTCACATCAAGAGTATAAAGCAACCAGATGAGTAAAAAATCAAACTCAATAGGTAATCCCACCTATGGCTCCAATCAAGTAGCAATTCATAAACTCAAGTGATCAACTTAATCCCATAGGTGAGTCTCAACCTTGGTATATCCTAATCCTATGATAAAGTCGATAATCATCAATCAGTCTAATCATGTAGGTTAATCTAAACCTATGTGTTCCAAACAAAGATCAAGTAAACAACCCACCAAGTAGGTTATTCTCAACCTATTGGTTCCAATGGGTAATCATTTAAATATTCCAACCCAATAGGTAATTCTTAACCTAGGGTTTCAATCATTAATCAAATATACTTCTCGACCCAAATAGGTTACTCTCAACCTAGGGTTTCATTCAGTAGTAGAGTAATGATCAAGTGGTCATTCAAGTATAGATTAGCAATATGACATCTCATCCTATCATATCTTTCATACTATCACTATTGATGTATTGCTAAACCTTATCATTCCTAATGTTTTCTAGCATTATAAGCTAACTATGTCAAGTCACTTCATGAAATTGATACATTTCATTTTATACATGTAGTGTAAACTATCTATGTATAGAAACATCATCATCTGAATTCCCATATAGGGTATATAAGAGTATTAAATCACTCCCTTAAGCTATTCAAACTTTCATCAAATCTAGTATATAATAATATTGACAACATCCACTCCTTAATATGTAGTATGTGAAAACACTCATAAGGAAATAATATTAATAAGACTCTTTTCCTTTCGAATAAGAAAATATATTATTACTCCATTCCAAACAATCAAACACAATTCCAAATAAAAAATAAAAGACATTCAATCTTTTAGAAAAAAAGATAAACATAAAGAGAATAGAATCTCATGCCTTTTAATTGCTTAAATCCAATTGAATCATTGGTTCTTAAGCTTGGACCCCTCTTAAAATCATCTTAGTAGCAAATCCCTCTCAATTCCTCTTAGTATTTTTTCCTCACAAAATACCTCTCAACAAAATAAGAACCTCTCAAATAAAATGTAGTAGAATGGAGAAGTATATTAATGCGTAGGAGAACTATATCCAAATGACGTATGAGTGCCTCATATATATACCAAAAAACTAGAATATACAGGCTAGAAACAAGGCCTACGAAATGACAATTCTCAACTCAATTCAATTGACTCAACATGATAACCAAAAGGTGGAAAATTCTTATCTCAATACTCATCCAAGCAATAGGTTGACTCTTTTCTTGCCAACAACATGTTGACTGATCCATATTTGTACATGCTCTAATCTGGAGATTGTCTTACAAGTTTAAGAGACTTCTATTCAATCACTGAGTTCATAATATGGTGCCAACAATTCACCATATTCTCTATTTTCTAGCTTGATGTTTAATAGAGGAATAAGTCAATACTCATTTGGATATGTTTCACTTTGCTGACTTGGTCTTAGCCAAAGCATTCGACACATATCATTTGATTTGACCTCCCTTTTTATAGCACTGCTTTATCATCAACTCTACATGTTACTTTTGTATAGTACACAACACTTAAACATTATGATTTATTCATTGAATATAAGCTATGTGCATCATATATATGCTTATGTGTTTCCTTCTCACTTGTTGGTTTAAACGGTAGTTATTTGCTTGCAATGATAGCAATACATATAAGCTTAGAGCTTAGATTATACGTTGGTCAAAGACTCATACTTTTGGCCTATGCGATGGCTTTTATACCTTATTCAGATGCTCTTTATATGGTCACGCCAACCTCTACTCTATCGCTAAGGTTACAATGTACTCACTTAAACACATTAGCATAATCTTGATGATATGAATGGTACGATATATGACCAACATATCTTATAACCTACCATCTTATTTACTCTATATTAAATAGCACAGGGTTTATAAATACCAAAAAAATTAAAGCTTTTATGCACGAATAAACATTAGCATTGCGCTATAATATAAGCACTTATATATATTCATTAAATTGGTCATTAAATATATATATATATATATATGTGTATTTATATATATACATCTTTTACTAGCATGAAATGCTTGTGTATATATATATCTTTATACAAATATATATATATATATATATATATACATATATATTCTTTGGTACATAAGTTCATTTAAATAATCCATTCAATATTCAAATGAATGTGACCAAGTTATTGTTATCCATCAATAATATGAGTGTGTATATACATACTCATATACACATATATATACATATATACTTACATTCAAATAGTTAATAATGATATATATTATATACTTGTATATTAATATATGCAGTGTATGTTCTGTTACATGCTTCACACACGTATATTAGTATATTCATATATTAAACATATAAATCATTACTTCAATACTTTAATTTAAAAACATATATTCATATCCTCATCAACATGTATATACATTAAGTGTATACATATATGCACATATATAATTGATTTCCCATGTAAGTATGTTCACAAGTATTTCTACTCATATATGTGCATAAATGCAATTATGCTCTCATGCATGAGTCGTTATATATATACATATCTACATGTATACTTTTAATGTACATATGGATCGACGTAAAGACAACTAATCACAAATCCCAAAGACTCAAAGATTCAATCATGATGACTTGATCAAACAATCAAATAATCAAAGACATTTGTCCAAGCATTTATCACAAACCATGAATGCTCCTAACATAAATCATGATCTTGTCTAATGCAAACACATCATGTCTAAAGGATGAATTTCCAATATCCCGCGACTATGACTCGACTCAACTATACTTAGAAGTGAGTGTGTGTGAAAGCTCAGTTATATTTCATTAAGGGTTACTTGACCAATCACTTCTCTTGAGTGATACTTCCCCTCCCTTTCAAAGGATTGAATATGTCCCTGTAACTAGCTTAGTACAACACCAAGGTAGTTAGATGTTCATAGTAAGTCCATTTGCATCATAACACATTTGTATCAACAAAACATTAGAATTTTCATATTGCAATACATATAATTCCATTAATTCAAAACATATTCATTCTTTTGAATTAAATAACATCTTATTGCATATTCACATATTTGATTTACCTAACAAACATATTGAAGTCACAATTTACATTTATCAACATTATCACTCATAATGGTAAAAGTAACTTGGTAACTATGAAATGGGATGTATCATTTTTAGGTAGATTTGAGATCTTGACATTGATAGGAATCCAACATATAAAATTAAAAGTTAAGATGTCTATAAATGAGCTCATATTAAAGAAGTGGTAGCCTACTGGATAACTTTATCTACTCTTGATAACCTAGTCTAAAGCTTAATTGATTTAAATAACACTTTCCTTTGTGATATTTATTAAACTTGTTATAATTATTGAAGTCACATTGAGGAAATTATCCAAATTAAAAAAAGAGAGCAACACAAAAATGACTCTTAACAACTAACATGTGACACTAATGTATGACATTATATGCAACACACACAAGGTGTGATACCAAAAATAATGAAACACAAGGCATAACAAGCCTAATGTGATGGAACTCCACATCACACATACTATTGGATATTGAAATAACTTAAAATACATTATCATTGCTCCAAGAAAGGTGGCACACAAGAAATATTTCCTAGTCATGGGATGAAACTACCATGATGAACCTATGAGAGGTGGAATTACACCACAAAAATGACTGGGTTCTAACCCCATGAGTGTGTACTCTCATAGATTCAACACAAGGGTAGGGAACCATCTACCTCAAATACATTTCTTACCCATAATTTATGACACTCTCATAAGTAAGAGAAAAATATGTAGGTGATATAACAAATAGGAGATATCACATCTCAACTAGATGGATTACCACCATCTCTTAGAATATAAGGAATACTTACCAAAGCATTGGTGGGATATTTCCCAACTAATGATATATTAACATAAGGGAAAAAATACATAAGAGGTTACCCCACTAGGATGTATAAGCCCTCTGTTGGAGTTGATAGTGAACCCCACTACTCCTAGAAATCCCTACAACCAAAATGCCTATCACATCTAAGAGATCAAAGAAACTGATTTGTTATGCAACCAAGAGAGAAAAGATTGAATCCAAAAAATCATTTGATATACCTTTTGTATTGAATGAATTAATGTGAGTATGCATGCTTATAAAAGTATGAAAAAACAAACCCTGGATGAGGATTACATTAGATTGTGACAACTATCTTAATTTCATGCAATGGGACATCTAGACCTATAATTATCCCAATTTAATAATAAAAGAGCATTCCTAAGTTAAGCTCAAGTGAAATAAAGTAATAAGGGAATTAATAATTAATTAATGAATAATTAATTATCAAGTGATTATCCTGATTACTCCAACACCCCCTCTTAAGATCAACTTAGGGAGAAGCTATAAATCCCTAATGTAGAATGTAATGATGGATGCATGAATGGGTCCTAGATACAAGTATTGATGAGGTACCCATGTACAAATAAATGAATCTCTCATAACTAGAGAAAAGGAGAAAACCACATGAGAAAAAATCCTCTCCAAAAGAGAAAAAGAAATGACTACACTAGTGAAAGAAGGATAGAAGGAGGACTCAATGTGACCCTCCAAGTACTAATTCTATCATGAAAGTACAATAGATGTCCCCTTGATAGGAGAGAGAAAAAGAGGATATGAATCCCCCCACAAAGAGAGAGCTCCCATGCAAAGGATGAATGTATGATGGAAAAATATGATCCACTACCTGCAAACAACATTTCTTTCCTTAGGAAGAAAAAAATACATTGGTGATCAGAGAATCCAATCCAAAAGCATGGGTGAATGAGGAGTCCAAATACACATAATGCGTACCTCTGAAATGTGCTCACGTATCCACATGTCAGAAGGAAATGATGTCGATCCAAGATCCTACAAAGAATGATGTAGAACAAGCTGCAAAGGCGATGAAGATGGTGTGCCAACAATGTTGATGAGGCTTCCAACAAAGAGGAGATGAATTTCCTCAAAATAATCCTCCAGATCTACAATATAGAACTCCACAAACAATGATGATATGTCTACAAGATATGAATCCCAAGTAACTTTGTCTAGAAGATGTATGTCCTATTGCATTGAATCAATATGGGCCAAATATGTGGAAATTTCAAACTAATTAGGAACAAAATAAGATGATGATATAGTCTCAATCTGAAGAGTGGGAACATGAAGAAAGTCTTTGAAACATCAGAACATGCAACACCCTTGATATACTTAAGCTCCTCTAAAGTATCATCATCAAAGGGTATGCAATTTGTATTTGAAAGAGGGATGAGACAATCTATACTAGGAACCTCTGGGTATGGAGAGATATGATGGTCTCCATGGATGTCCCAAATTCAATTGCAAAGTGTGTGAGGACAATCAATGTTTGATACAACACACATAGTGTCAAGATCAACACTAGAACAAGTAACCCCTACTATATGATCTCAAATGATACCCCAAGCTGATAAAATCCCTAGTGTGTTTGGTGTAGGTATGAGTCCATACAAATAAGGAAAAATATCAAGCCACCTAATAAGTTTTAGGATGCCATTTCACCAAGACTCATAGTTATCCTTTTCTAAGTTGATCACATAAGGATGAACAAAAAACCCATGATACTCACTCAAATGAAAAAATAGAGACTAATAATCTCAGTACATATAAAGCAAATCAAATAATGTTGTCCTACATAAGAAAATCCTTTCTAGGTGCCAATATGTCCATGTAATTAAACAAAATGTGAAATCGCCAAATAATAAATAAAATGTACTTGAGGAAGATTTTGAAAAAAGTGTATGAATGGATCTAAAGAGCTCTGAAATACCTTTCCAACACTACTTGAATCGTGAAAATCAGAGATAAAAGAAAAAATTTATGATCTCAGAAGTTCAAAATGATGATCTGAGTTTGACTAAGAATAACTTGAACTAGCAAAAAATCTGATAATGAGACCTGCACCACTAGAAAGTGCTCAGAACCAAAATTTCAATGATATCTTGTTTTCCCAATTTCGACACTGTATGCCCAAGTTATGGCAAAAAGAAAAAAACACTCCTTTAGGGAAAATAAGGAATAGGAGGAGGCTTGGAGGGGTCGGCTATATGATGACATATTATTGACATCAGCAAGAATATTATTGAAATATTCCCTTTTGATAGGAAAAAAAATTGGTGGCCATGAAATTAGAGATGTGTTGGAATATTTTGTGTTTTTTTGGAATATACTTTCAAAATATCCAATATTTCATTAGTTGTTTGGTCGACACGGGGTTTTGTGAAAAAATTCATTTGATGTTGTTCACTACTGGATTGATTTTCCCTACCGGATTTCCTAAGACTTTTGGTTTGTTTAAATTGTTGACCGACTATAGAAAAAGGTTGTCGAACGACTATTTTAAGGTTGCTAGGTGGCTATATAAAGGCCCCCGTATTGAATGGTGGGGGACCCACATAGCTAGGTACACTTGCGCACAAATTTTATTATGCATAGTTCAAATAAAATCCCTTCTTTTTTTGACTTTTCACTTTTAATTTATTGATATTTTTTGAAAAGCTAGAAAATTTTTATAATAAAAAACCAAAAAAATTGAAACCACTTGCTTGCATGCTCACCAAGGAGAATCAATGGTGGCCTAGGGTTGCATGTAGGGACGAACACATGAATTCCTATGCATTGTCCTTTGGCTACTAAAAACTATTTTTTTTCAACTTTATCAAAATCAATGAAACAATAGGAAATCTTAGGATTTTCAGTTGTTCTAGATGCAATGGTAATGCTTGTTTCACCCTGGGATGAACTAATTTTTCTCTCACCATTCTAATAGGAAGCTACAAATCTAGAGCTTCGATACCATTTTGGATTTGATAGTGAACCCCACAACTCCTAGAAATCCCTGTAACCAAAATGCCTATCACATCTAAGAGATCAAAGCAATTGATTTGCTATGCAACCAAGAGAGAAAAGATTGAATCCACAAGCATTTTATATGCCTTATGTATTGAATGAATTAATGTGAATGTGTATGCTTATAAAATCATGAAAATGAAAACTCTAGATGAGGATTTCATTATATTATGACAAGTGTCTTAATCTAATGCAATGAGACATCTAGACCTATAATTAGCCCTTTCTAATATTAAAAAAATAAATCCTAAGTTTAGCTTAAGTGAACTAAACTAATAAGGGAATTAATAATTAATTAATGAATAATTAATTATCAAGTGATTTTCTTGATTACTCCAACACCCTCTACCACTTGGAATGTCAATGGGTCATTTTTATGTAAGGGAATACTTACTAAAGAAAAATATGACATAAATTCCATATAATCACACTTGTTAATGAAGCATCAATATAGAAATTTTAAAAAGGCCAAGGAGAGAAACTTTTATATAAACTCTCCATGAAATTTTCTTGAAAATACCCACTATTTTATAAAATAAGATTATAACACATAAAAATGATATTAGTGCTCCAAAAAGACAATCACATACCACTAGCATGACCCTACCCACATGTCCCAAATTTATGCTAAATTCCAATGTTATAATTGGAGTCCAAAATCTATGCTATAGTCCTACTTCTATGCTATAGTTATTTTGCTACACTATTGTCCAAAACAAAGACTGAACTAATGCATGAGCATCTAGGGTGTAAGGGAAATCTTGCATCACCCAAGAAAAAAAACTCTTTTAGTTTCTAGATTTGGTTTGGCAAATATTCGTGAGGCTTATTTCCTTTTAAAGTCCTGGAGAACAATTTAAAGCTTTCAATTTTCAAAGATGGCTAAAATATAAAGGTTTCTATTTTTATAAAGTTTGTACTTGAGCATGTATGGACTTGAAAATTTTCCCAGAGCTTCAAAATTATAAAAATAGTCTATGGTTGAAATATTAACCAAAGATCATTTGTAGATAGTGAGATATTAAATATTCAAAGTTCAAAAATCCTTTAAAGAATCAAATGGGTGGTCAAAACTAATTCATTCTTGATTTGAAATAAATGTGGCATAAAAACCTCTCATATATTTAATTGTAAAGAAAAATGGGCTCAATCGATTGTCTAAATCAAAAGTTATGGCTTCCAAAATTTGAGTTATTTTTTGGGCGGGAGTTACAAATTTTAATAAAAAATATTAAAGGCACCAAAGAGTTATTTATGACCATTTTTCTATTGTTTTCAGTACTGGCATGATGGTTAGAGAAGGTGGAAAGTCATGATGAATGAGGGAAAACAATATTTGAAGAAAAATGTGAAGAAAGAAAAAGAGAAGGATCTAGAAATTAGGGGAAAGAAGTTGTAATGTGTTAAAGGTCCAGATACTGAGAGGGAGGGTGAATAAATATCTTCTTAAATTTTCTAATCAGATACCATCCAATTATTCCAATGCAAACAATAGAAAAGATAAATAAAAGAATTAACATAACATGAAATCGGAGAACACTAGAAGACTAGAATTTTTACATGGAAAACCCAAAATGGGAAAAACCACAGTGAGTGTTAGCTCACAATATAGTATAACTAGTTATAAAATATTACAAAATGGGTGGCTCACTGCCAGGACTCATTGTCCAGAAACAAAGGATCATTTCCTACAAAATTACAATAATAGAAGATGGATTACATATAGAAAAATGAACTAATGGGATACACCTAGTGAGTGCAGATTCAGTTCCGATGTAGCTCAGTAAACTATCTTAACACACTTCATCATATTTGCTCCTTTTTGAATTCACTCACACACAAAATACACACATTAAACTTCAAGGATTATCCATTATATATTTGATCTCTCCACAAACATCAATTAGGTCAACCTAATTAGATGCACTTTATAAAAAAAATACCATCTGTCGGCTACAAGCATTCATAAAAATTCCAAAAAGATAATTCACATATTCAACACGCTTCATCAGGTTGGCATGGACCTAAAATAGGTCGCACATATATCCACATAACAAACTTATTTCATCTTTACACAATTTCCCAAGAGGTCGGCCAGGAATATAATTCAATGCAAAAGATCAATAAATATTCTGTATGAGCACCAGATACGTGAAATATTGAATGTACATGCTCCCAACATCTGCAAACCATTTCCCAAAACTACAAGTAATAGTAATCATTGACAAACAGATGTGGACCAAAATACCGAAGGATATAAGCAAAATAATGATTCAGATACCAGACTAGAATATCAGAATAAATTCAAACCTGATCTTGCAGTTGCAACTCATATATCATGGTGACATCAATGACAACACAAAGTAACAAAATGAGATGTTATTCTTCATTTTTCCAACAATCTCCCCCTTTTTCATTGATGGCAACATGTTCCAAAAACCAAAAAGAATATTTACAGAGTTCCTTATTTACAGTACTTCTCCCCCTAACACCATTCCACCATTCTTCTCCCCATTTGACATCAAGGACAAAGGGTGTTCTAAAAACAAATAAAAAACATTAAAGCAAGGAAAACAAATAAACATGTACTAGCTAGAAGATGACGAGCCTTGAAGCTCCTTCAGAATGCCTTCCCATACTACTTTTCCACTCTCCCAACTATCCTTAGTAGCAATCAGAATCTTGTTCAAGGATTCCAACTCAATCAAAATTTCTTCTACACCTTCTAAAGTATCTGGATTCAGGTTTATCTTTTCAAGATTTTATGTGCAAGCCAGGGCCTTTCCAATCGTAGTGAATTAAACTCTCACAATTTCGCTCAATTGGTCAAATTTCCTGATGATTTCTTCCTTCTACTTTTGCAAAACAAAGAATTTTTCTTTATGCGCAGAGATTGCATTCCAGGATGAGTTGTCTCTATCTTTAGATAGACTATAAGTACTGGAGACTATTGACAGTTGAGACTCAATGGAATCCATAAAAACTTTAATATTTTGAGTGGCATTAGGCCACTTTAAGAAATAAGCAAGAAAAACATTAGCTTCAGTCTCACAAACCTTCACGGCTTCCAGGCTCTTTTCAACTCTAGAGTGTGCAAGAGCACATTTGTCATGTCAAGCCAACAACCTTTTCTCCACCATTTTTTCCTCAACCTCTTGTGTTTCCTTTTCATTAAGCTCAAAGGTATACTCCTTGAGAGAGTCTAGAAATAATCTCAAATTTTCAATAGGGGCGAGAGATGTATCAATGGATGCACTGAGTATGACTTCCTATAATGCCTCAAGGGCATCCTCTACCAGTTTGTTCCTCTTTGATGTGCTTCCAAAATTTCCTTTCTAATGGATGCTTGCATAACATCTCCCAACATAACTTTGTGTACTAGAGACATATTCTCCATATCCACTAGCCCTTTAATCATAGGAATTTGTAAAATCTCCTGGGGAATAACCGGCTGAAATCTGATTTGCTTGGAGAGAAATCCTATCAAAACATCATTACCGAAGGATGATTCTCCAAGAATATTAAGTGATTTCACAATCTTCCTCTCCCTTTCTTCATTTTTCCCCTCAGTATCTTCATTTTTCTCTTCCTTCTCTTCCTCTTCCTTCTTTTCTTCTTCTATTTCCTCTTCTTCTTCTTCTTCTTTCTTCTCTTCTTCTTTGTCTTCATCTCTATCTTTGTCATTATTGTACTCTTCCTTATTTCCATCATTTTCATCTTTATTTTGTTCATCCTCAGGATTGTCTTGTCCTTCTTCACCATTGCCTTGATCATTATTGCCTTCTTCTACTTTAGTGTGCTCCAGAGGAGCATCATTATGCATCTCAGGCTCAACTTCTCCTTCATTTTTCTCATTATTTTCAATACCAACATTAATTTCAACATCAAAATTTCTAGAAATATCTTCATTACATGTATCAAGAGGAGTATTCCCCCCAACATTTTCAGTAGCAATAGCATCTTCATTGGTCTTCAACATACCATATTTTCTAGCTGTCTCTCAGATTACTTTTGCAATTTACTTTCTTGCTTTCTTCGTTAGCTTCTTATTCCTTGTCATCAACATATTCACTCTACTCTTCATCTAAAACATTTCAGCATAGATCTTCTTTAGAGATTTCATATCATCAGGGGTCAAGGAAGACCCAATCTTATTATATGTTGCATTTCTAATCTTTTCTTCAAACACAACGGTCTCAAATCTCCTTTTCATCAGATCATCCCACATGCTTTCAGGTACATCTTTCCTTATGTCATCCCATTTGACCTCTAAGACAATAACGTATTGAATAATAGCTAAAAGCAGTATTTTCTTGTCTTCTTCTCCAACTATATCATAGTATTTAGTTGTGGGTTGAAGGATGTTCTCAAAACTTAGCAAGGAGTTAAGAGTTAGATCAAGTTTATATAGGGGGCTAGAACTTGTCATAATATCTTGTTCATCTCTTTGGTCCACAGAGGCCTCACCAACTACCTTAGCCTTCTTTGATTCAGGCTTGGTGTGCACATGTTCTTCTTCATCTTCAAAGGATGATACATTATGAACTCTCTTGGAACCAATAGTTTATGTAGATGCACCTTCACTAGAGGGTAAACCTCCTCCTTTTCTTCTTACCAAATTTGCTTCAGGATCTTCTTCTTCATCATGATCATCTGTAACACTCAAATTCTTCTCTCTTGTTGCTTTCTCTTTCCTTCCTTTCTTTGCAGGGGCTACTAAAGGAGTTTCTTTCCTCTTCCTGGATCTTGTAGTCAGCCCAAAGGAAACATGACCTTTCCCTTTATCAACCATACTAGGATCAATCTTAGTTGCGGGGGTAGTTGAGGATTTTGCAGAGGTAGTCCTTACAAATATCCTTAGGCTAGATGATTCTACCTCCCTTAGTTCTCCCTTAGCCCTACCAAGGGAAATCTCCTCATTTGTGAATCCATATTTTTTAATTGTTTTCTCTACTTTCTTTCTAATCTTAGGTTTCTACTGCTCCATATGAATTTCCATAGACTTTTCTACATATGTCCCAATCTGGGGTTCATTGGGGTCCTTTCGATTATTTAAAAACAATTTCACATAGTGTTTGGCTTCATCCTCTATCATCTCATAACCCAGAGACTGAATCCAGACAATTTGAGGTTCTACAGGGTATGTGTAGGATCCTCATGGAAGAAACAGGCCCTTAAGTCGTGATAAAATTCAAAAAAATCAGAGTTAGGCAACAATAAAATTTGAATAAGTTATCTATATTATTTAAAATATTTAGAATAGAATCATATAGAAAATTGAATGTAGTTTCTAAACTAATAGGTTTATTTAAAAAAAAAAACTATTTGGTGAAAATTTGAAATTTCAATGTAGTATTAGCACTTAAATTTAGGGGAAAAAATAAGAAGTAGGTGTTTGTCTAACCACCCTAACCACAATAAAATGATAATATTTTTATAATATTTTAGATATAAGTAGAGGGATCATGTCTGATGTGATGCATATGTTTTTGTAATTTTTCCAAGTAAATAATTAATTATGAATTTTTATTACAACTTTTTAAAATAAAAGCTTCATTATGTCTAACCACCTTAACTTAGTCAAAACTTCATGAAATTCATTTTTTTAATCCTATAGTATATGAAGCATAGAATGTGACACATGTTGATTCAAAAATGTGAAATCTTGTTTGAAAGCTATAGATGTTTTCAATCGGCCTATCAATGGGAATTTATTAAGTAATTCAAATAGAAAATGAATAATAATTATTTATTAAATTCAAATTAAAGCATAATTTATATTGGTGGAAAGATGAGAATCTCCTTTAAAAACCCTTTTTGTTTCATCAATTTTGGGTAAAAAAAAGTCGTTAGCCACATACCCTACACATACCCATCATATCGCCACTTTTTAGCCCATCATGATCCTGCACATACCCTACAGCTGCAATCATGCATTCATTAGATGAGACATGGAATATGATTTCATCCTTTTACTTCTCAACAATTTTATTCAAGATCCTCTCCCTTTCATTCATGTTTATTTTAAATATAACAAAGAATGTTGTCAGAGCATTGTCTTAAGCATCCAGATTTCCTAGACTATGCAAATAATAAAAAATTTAATGGCCTACTAGTTTGGATGAGTCCAAATGTACTTATTCACTCTTTCCTAATAATCTCTTCATGAAGTAAAAAAATAAACACATAATCAAAGAACCAAACTTGAATGCATACTTCCTTTTCTTTGTCGACTTTAGGTTCTCCGACAACTGTATCCTAAGAAGTTCACAAAGATCATAATCAACACCATTCTCAACCATATCAAAACTAGTATAGATTGTTGTAGCTGAAACAAAATTCTCTCTATTTGTGAAATATATTTTATGTCCAATCATCATTGTTGCATACTTCATAGTAGGATTAGTAATGGTCTTCGTCATTAGGGCTCTTTTATCATATGCGGCACCTGTGAGTTCCATAACTACCTCATTCTTCATAGATTTTAACACTAGTGTTGTACCCTTATCCCAAAGCCCAATTATAGCCCTAATTTCTTCTTTTGTTATTAGGTGAGGGCGATCAGTTCAGAGAATTTTGTCATGAATTCTACTTAGGACTGGTTTCACATATTTCTCATCGTAGCTAAAATTGGGAAAATTATTCCACCTATCCAACCTTTTCTCAACCACTTTCGAGTATTCAATTTTTACCAAGAAGTCATCCCCAGTAAGCTCTTTATGCCAAATATCAATCAATTTAGAGTGATCATATTCCTCATACTTCACATGAATGTACATTCTTGTATCTTTAGTTGGCATTATTCCATGGGGAATTGATGAAAATGCACCCATGTGGTCGTCTCTGAAAGCCTTTGACAAATATTTTTTATAAGAGGGCCTCGGCCTTTCTGACACTTTCACAACAACAAGAGTTGTCATTCTACTAGTTCCAAACTCAAACAACTTGAATAAAGCAAAACACAATTGCTTCAGAAGATAAAAGTTCATTTTTATACATGACGAATCACAACTAGGGTTTCCACAGATTGAACTTCAATTATCTTCAAGAATTCTCCAAAAGCACTTCAATCTCTCCAAATTCTCAAATGATAAAAACTAACTAAAACATTTCCTTTATAAAATAATGACCTTCCCTAGTTGGCATTTAATGTGAAAAAAACCAAAAAGCTGCTAAAAACTCTTTTTCTTTTCACAGGCAAACCCTAATTCACTTCGCAAAAGATCATCTCTCCATATTTTCCACCAATTCCTTCTTTAGAACCTTTAAAAACTCAATCTTCACATTTCATCCTCCTGACAGCCTCTGACATGCCATTTATCTAGGGGGTTCTTATGATTTTCTGATAATGCTCCCCCTACGACCTTGCTAGGTCTAATTACTGAATAAATCGTCTGTACCAGATGCAGGCATAGACTCATCAATAGTCTTTGGTTATTATTTCTTCCTCCAAATTTTATTCATCTCTTCCTTAATCTCATCTTTGTCAACCTTCTTCACTGATTCACTCTTCTCTACCGAATTGGTCTCCTCATTCTTCTTGCTTTTGCAGACTCTTGAAACATGTCCCAATTTATTGCAATTATAATAGACAATATTTCTTTGATTAGATTGACTTCCATTGACTCTTGTTCTGCACTGGTTAGATTTATCTCCATACTTGTTGTAGGTATAACAATAGCCATTAAAGGATTGATTCATTTTTCTCCCATTAAACTGATTCATCATCAAGGTTTTGCATTCACTTGCCCTATGTCTAATTCTTTTGCATGCAAAACATTGACCAGTAAAAGGACCAGGGAACATTTTCATCCTACTTCTACATTTTGTTGCCTTGTGACCAAATTTATTCATGAAAAAAAAGTACCATTAAAAGAAGGTTACCTTTGTGCATTAGGCTGTCTCACTGGAGGTCTCCTAGCAGAGTTCCTTGGATTTTCTTTCTGATTTCTTTTATTCAGAGTCTTCTGTTTGTTTACGGTCTTGGAACTTTCACTGGTATCATTTCCAAGACCACCTTTTTCTTTACTTGGCTTTTGTCCTACAATCAATTCATCAAGCCTATTTGAGCTAGATTTGAAATTGATTTCATAGAGTTTCGCCTTCTCTAGATCTACTTTTAGATTCACAACTTCTTTTTCAAGCTTGGTGCACTCTTCAAAATTTCTTTGTACCAACTTATTCAGGCATTCTTCAATTCTTTTCTTCTCTTCTACTTGCACTTTCAAACTGACAATATCTTCATTAGCTTTCTTCAACTGATCAGTTACTTCCTTATGCCTATCTTTGATTTTTTTTAATTGCTCCTTTAATTTTCAGACACATTCATTAGCTTCATTAATATTTTCTTTCAAATCTCTATTTTCTCTTTCAACTTTTTCAAGATCCTCAAGTGTAGTTCGAAGATCTCCTTTATCATCCATTTGTTCCATTTTTCAAGATCTCCCTCAAGTTGTTAGGCTTTTCCCAAGGAACCTTGCTCTGATACCAATTGTTAAAGGTCCAAGATACTGAGAGGGGGGGTGAATCAGTGTCTTCTTAATTTTTTTGATTAGATACCATCCATTTATTCCAATGCAAACAATAGCAAAGATAAATAAAAGCATTAACATAACATGAAATTAGAGAACACTAGAACACCAAAAATTTTATGTGGAAAACCCAAAATAGGAAAAACCACAGTGAGTGTTAGCTCACAATATAGTATAACCGGTTATAAAATATTACAAAATGGGTGGCTCACTACCAGGACTCACTGTCTAGAAACAAAGGCTCACTGCCTACAAAATTACAATAATAGAAGATGGCTTACAACTAGAAAAATGAATTGATGGGGTACATCAAGTGAGTGCAGATTCAGTTTCGATGTAGCTTAGTAAACTAACTTAACATAGTTCATCATATTCTCTCCTTTTCTCATTTTCTCACTCACAAAATCCACACATTAAACTTCAAGGATTATCCATTATATATCTGATCTCTCCACAAGCATCAATTAGGTTGGCCTAATTAGATGCACTTCATTAAAAAAATACCATCTGTCAGCTACAAGCATTCATAAAACTTCCAAAAAGATAATTCACATATTCAACATGCTTCATCAGGTTGGCATGGACTTAAAATAGGTCGCACATATATTCACATAACAAACTTATTTCATCTTTACACAATTTCACAAGAGGTCGGCCAGGAATATACTTCAGTGCAAAAGATCAATAAAATTTTTGTAAAAGCATCAGCTATGTGAAATCTTGAATGTACGTGCTCCCAACTTCTGTAAACCATTTCCCAAAACTGTAAGTAACATTATTCACCGACAAATAGATGCAAACCAAAATTCTGGAGGATATAAGCAAAATACTAGTTCAGATACTAGACTAGAATACTGGAATAACTTCAGACTTGATCTTGCAGTTGCAACTCATATATCATGGTGACATCAATGACAACACAAAGTAACAAAATGAGATGTTCTTAATTTTTCCAACAATATGTTGTATCTTGGGAGGATTTCATCCTCTATTTTGTTTTCTCATTTTTGTAATGTAATATGTGTTTATTTCAATAAAATAATACTCATATTTTCTTGTGATAAATCTATGTTTTATGTGTTGTCTGATTTTCCTCTGCATCATGAATAGATAACTATTTGTAGATACCATACTCATGGATAATTCCTATGACTCAAATAAAATATTATATCACGAAATAGACTCCAAAATTACCATAAACTACTATGAGAGCACAATGGAAATTCACATTTGATTTCTCGATCACAACCAAATGGACAAGATGCTTCCCAATGAGTAGGATTATTATTATAGACTCCAAGGACATGAATGATGAAGGATAATATTCCCAATATATGCTACTTACCCTCTTACCATAAGGATAGCTAAATAGAATCATTTATTGTATGTACTTACACACAACAAAAAACTAGGAAAATAAAGCTAACACATTTTCCAATAATACCATAATTGAAAAATTTCTATCAAAATACATGTTCATTTTAATCTTAAATATAAATGTTGTCTAAGTTCATTTTTCCAACTTAGTAATAATGAGAAAAATGATATATAACATGTATGTTCAACACCAATGTTGATAAATGGTTTGGTACTTATAGGTCCACCCCATCATGCTAGTAGATAGTTGTATTAGGCACAAACATACCCATGCTAGACAAGAAATCATTACTTGCATACATGCAAAATATTATGGACAAAAAATGATATTAACACATGCAATCAATGTCTCAATCAAACAAAAAACACATGGTTAGAGATGGGTATGATGTCAAATAATAGAACAAAGGTATGACTTAAAGAATCAAGCATGAATTCCCATCATAATTCAAGAGGAGTAGCAAAGTGGCATCTACCACTCTATTGAGTTTGGCATGTAATTGGCATATCATACCAATCCTATGCGAACACTCTATGTATATCTCTGACTTATATCTTGGTTCATTTTATTTACCCCATGACTTTCTTTATTATCACTTTAAAAAATAACTCTTTCCCATTGTAGCCACACAATCACTTCCAAATGTAGGAAAATATTGAGAGCCACTTCCCTAGATTATACCTAGGTGAGAGAATGAAAATGGGAAACACTAAGTGAGTCAAAAGTGGTCACATTTTTTCAAAATTAGCTAAACTTGAACTCAAATGATTAATTTGAGATGCATGCACTCAAAATTTAAAAAAATGATAAGAACAAGTATGGTAGTACTTCAATTCTAGTTTCTAAAATACATTTATTTTTAAATGTTTAAGATTAAGAGGGTCAAATGTTGTGTGTACAGAAAAGGAATGCTATTTTTCTTAGTAAAATATAACATAGTGTTTAGTATGCACCCCACTATTTTTTTGTTGCATTTACTTTTTTTGAAAAATTGATTGATAGAAATATAGCTAAAAGTGAGTATTAGAAGTTGTTTATTCTTTTATATTTTTAATTATCATTTTTATAATTTTTCAAAGTGGATGCATTGTGAAAATTATTTCAGTGAGAATGCATGTCACATAACTTACATAAATTTAATAAAAATATATATCTTTTAATGTGTAAATAATGAATCATAGAAAAATCCCATATTTTTCTTTTTTGAATTTTAATAGTTGGATCAAAAGTTATAAAAAAATTAATACATATTTATATGAGAAATAAAAAAACAATAGTAAAAGTAAATAAAAATGAATATGTTAATGTATTTCAAATAGAAAAATTATTATTAGAAAGATAAGAAGATGTGTGATAATTTGGTGGTAAGTTTATCAATTATTATTATAAAATGAGTAAATCTAATAATGTTGGCATTAAAAAAAGCTATTGAAGCTTGAAAACACATCAAATGGGGGTAAATTAGAAGCTCAGCCCTTATGCTCATCAAACCTATTCCAAATCAAAAAGGGTACAAAACTTTTTTGAGTAAAAAATTCAAGCACATTATATAACACAAGTGTGTTACATAATGTGCTCATGAACCTTTTTTTTTTTTTTTTTTTTAAAAAATTTACAATTGTGTTTTATGTTCTATAAAATATAATCATATTTTGTGGATCATAAAATTCAATCACATTTTGTGGATCATAAAATTCCAACACATTTTATGTTCCACAAGGCATGATCATATTTTATAGAGCATAAAACATGATCATGATATGGCTTGGTATTTTATCAAGCCATAACATGATCATTTTATTGCTATTTTTAATAACACAATTATGTAATGGAAAAATCACTAATTTGGATACCTTTTGTCCCCTAATTATATGCACTTTCCCACTCTATCCCTCTAATCCTATGTCCATCACACTAAAACACTATCTAGGCATGGAATGAAAATCAATGTACAAAAGTGGGATAAAAAATTGAACATTCTCCCAAATGATTACAAATGGAAACAAAAAAGAAGACTTATTTTCTCTCATTAGAATTCATCCAAAATCATTCAAAAAAATTTAATACCCCATAAAAAAACCAAGAAATTCTCAAATCCTTCATTATTGAATGCTTGAAATTTTTTATTTTTTTTTAAATTATAAAAACTAAAAATACCCTTCTGATTCACACATGCTCAACATCATTCTTTTAGAATACATTTCACTTAAATCTAAATTTCATAATATTTTTGCATAATATTGACATAAAATTGGGGTTTTTAAATAATCAATTTACATGATCATAATATATAATGAATTTAAAATTTAAATGAAGCCAAATGCTACAACCTACATGGGCATGATAACCATGAAAAGAAAGAACTCAAAAACTATGAGGAAAGATATAAAATACCTTCAATTTGGAGCACCCCAAATTTCCAATTACATAAAAAGAATTGATTTTTGAGAAATTTCATAAACGATCCAAGCACACATTCAATGCCTTCAATTTCTAATCCAATCCACATCCAAATACACCTTCAATAAATAAATTTCATCTAATTTTTAAATTGAGAGAGAGGGTCTAAGAGAGAAATTTTCAAAATATGGGAATAATAAAAATATAAAATTCTTATTTCTTTTGACTCCATTTTTCATGTTTCTATTTTCTTTTCACTTTCTTTTTATTTTACTATTTTACCTTTTTATTTCCATTTTCTGAATTAGCACTAATATAATTTAGCTTAATGCTCCAACCATTTCCTATGAAATAAATAAATAATTAAAATTATTATTTAAAAAAAAAATAACTCGGTAATTTATTTGCATAATTTTTAGTGCAACTAAATAATAATACTCAATTCTTTTTCTAATTTCTTAATCCCCATAATACATAAAACATAATTAGCATGCAATGATTCAACCATTGAAATGAAAATCAAATACAATGAAGGAATAATCAAACAAAATGACAAATACATTTATGATTTAACCATAGCACAAATGGAAATCTAGGATCAATGGCTGAGTCTAGATCTAGATTAAATTGACTCTCATAAGCCCACATCTTGCACTCAATTGGAGTACAATATGGGTTATAAAATAAAATATTCCTAATTATGTGACATATTTTCTACAACTATTGTTGGATAAATAACATATACCTACATACTTAGTTGGAAAAATAACTTATACCTATACACTCAAGTCATACATAAAGCATACCCACACAATACATATTCTTTGGAAATACATGGTGAAACCTCTTTAGCATTAAATTTCACAATATGCAATAAATATAATATATATGTTCATCTAATATTACCCACAAAGATTATGTATGTGAATGCACATTCAACAAAAGAAAGAAGAACAATAAACACAAGTGGCATAGTATTTCTGTGGAATAACCCTTACAGGAAAAAGTCCACACCCAAAGAGATCCAATGCTTGTAATCCTTCGAATGAATATACATCAATAAGTCATATCTCTCTAATAGTATTTCAGCATCACTTCATTATTTATTCAACCTACAAAGTAGCCATACATACTACTAACCCAAGGCACCAATTTATAGAAGAGTTGGAGGTGAGAATACCAATATGGTATCTCAAAAAAAATGGTAAAACCACATGCAAAAACCATACCATGAGTGGAAAATAATACTTAGTAAATTATAATAAGTACATCATGTGGCCTTCACTTGAGCACCTAATACATAGCCAATAGAAATCCATAACTCCCAACAACATGTAAAACCTTGTAGCAGCCAATATGAAAAGAGCATGCAACCAACATGCAACAACATGCAAGGACTCTTTACCTCTGGTTTGGATGCCCAGAGTAGAATTTAAACTTTGTAACCACACAATGGAATAGTATGAATGATGTAAATGTGAATAATGTCCAACAAGTACGACTTAACACGTCACTATCAATATTAAATATCTATCAAATCTGATTTTTCTCCATTGTTGCTTGCCCCTCAAAGTAACAAACTGTGAAAGAACAATAGTGATATGATGTAATGATAATGATAAATGCTCAAAGATAAATGATACCTATATTTGATACATGACAATTATAAATGCTTGACAATGCTTGATAAAGCTTGAATGTTTGATAATGCTTGATAATGTGTGAATGTTTGAATACTTGATAGTGACAAGAGTGCTAGAAAAAATTTTGATAATAAAAGTGCTAGGGAGATTTTGACAATAAAAGTATTAGGGCCTTTTAATGAAATGAAAGCTTCTTATTTATATGCTTCACTTGATAGTTGATCAATGGTGGAGATTGATTTGCAAGATCAATGGATAAGAAAATTCAAAATAGGGTAAGACCCAAATTTTGAATTTTGAAGGGAGAACTAAATCAAATGATGGCTTGGAGAAATTAATAAATATTAATTTATTTGTCACTGAGAAAAAATGTTTAATTTAAAATGAGTATTTTTAATTTATTTAAAAGGTATATCTAATTAAATAATTTTTGAGGAGTATTTAATTATAGAGAATTTTTTAATTTAAATAAATTATTTTTAATTTATTTAAAAAAGGGTTGTTAACTAATTAAATAATTTTTTAAAATTATTTATTTATAGAGGATCAAAGATAAATTGAATTTTAATTTTAATTAATATTAGAGGGAAAATGATAAGAGATGAATTGAATAAATTATTAAGAAATTATTTAATTAGTTTATAGATATTATAAAAATATTAAGATAATTAAATAATTAAAAAGGTGTTTAATTAGAAATGTGGACACCTAAGATTATGCGAGCATCACACATTCATAATTCGCTAATTTCCATCATTTTCCTTATTATCTCCTAATTCCTCAATTTAATTAAATAATTTCTAATTATTTGATTAAATTCATTATTTTCTTCTAATAATTGAATAATTGATATTATTTGATTAACTCATCAAAATTCATCAAATTTTCCACTTTTCAAATTAATTAAATAATTTTAATTTCTACCTTCCCACTTTGATTAAATAATTTTTAATTATTTAATTAAATATTATTTTTTCCACTTGCACATGATTAACTTTTTTTGAATTATTTAATTAAATATTAATTTCCCTTCACACATGATTAAATAATTATTTAATTATTTAATTAAATCATAATTTTTCTCTCACCTCATAATTAAATAATTTTTTAATTATTTAATTACTAATTTTTCTCTAACTTACACAAAGCATATTCCATTTTCAAAAAGGGAATATATTTTTTTTCAAAATATCTTCCCTCTAAAATATTCTAAACTAATTTCCTTAAAATAAGGAGATATTTTGAGTTAACTAAAGCTCTCATTAATTCTCCACCCTTGATCCTCTTGATCTAATCTAAACTGTTGATCTTTATTTTCAATCTCCACTATTGATCAAACATCCTAGAAATTTATAAAAGAAGCCATCCTCTTCACAAAGATCATTCACAATTCTCATAAGGAATTGATGACCTTATTTAGAGCACTTTTGAGCATTTAAGCGTCATAATTGTGAGTCAAGAGCATCAATCAAAGCTTTTGCAACATGGTTTATGCACAATTTGAATAACCCATATCCTAAATTAGCATAATTCCACAATGGGATTATAGGTTTGCATTTTTTGTATCTTTTGAATTGAATTGTTAATCTGGTTTTGTTATCTTTCAAGCATTGCATTCTAATTTCATTGTGTATGGGTATAATTGATCTTTATTTCATGGATTTTTAGTGTTTGTTAACTCTACTTTCTTTGATTATACTTTCTAACCATTACCCATTATTCCCTTATGACATTTTGGCACGCCTAATGGGACCCACATCCCTAAATTGACATTTTCTTGTATTTTTTGATGACCTACAAGTTAGTAATGCTTATGTAGTATATAGATGCTTTTTTTTTCTATGCAACGACATGTTTTTCATAAATTGATGTTATTGATCTATTACAACAACACTTTTACTATATCTCTACATGTTTGTTCTTACACTTTTATGTTTTTGTCATTGTAGGTTATAAGGATGGGCTTGTGATTTACATGATTCTTCTATAGCATTTTGGAACTTCTATATATTACAATGATGCCTTTTAGTAAATCAATGCTTCTAATTTAATTGTAGTGACACTTTTATTCTTTCTAGAAGTATATCTATTTTTGTACTTTCAGATTTTCCTAACCTTAACTTGTGCCTAATCTTTTGACTTTTATACTAACATATCTTATGTAGCTTGTGGTAAAAATTGGGAGAAGAAAAGAAACAGACTACTAAAAAGTCTTCTTGTAGGATATTTTTCATACAAATCTCACATTTCAATTCAGGCTTTAAAATTAAACAATACAACTTCCACATTTCAATTTTGGGATTTGCAATTGAACAATACAACTTTCACATTTCAATTTGGGCTTTAAAATTAAATAATACAACTTTCACATTTCAATTTTGGCTTTTAAAATTTAACAATACAACTTTCACATTTCAATTTGGGCTTTAAAATTGAATAATACAAATTGCACATTTTAATTTGGGATTTTAAAATTGAACAATACAAATTGCACATTTCAATTTGGGCTCTAAAATTGAACAATAAAAACTTCACATTTGAATTTGGTTATTAAAAAGAACTTGTTTGTCACGTCTAGTAGGCCAGTGGCGTTTATGCTCTCTCCTTATGTTATGTGTGATCTTGGAGATAAAAGGACCATTAGCTTGCAATCTATTTGTTTCTCTGAGGAGTGATT
>VDFB02387962.1:0-13197 GCA_007258455.2 Sequoia sempervirens | reverse complement strand
TTGTTTGAGTATAACGATGACCTTTTGTCCTTAAGAGTGAGTCTGTCTAAAGTATATTTCTTGTTGAAAACCTATGAAAATAAAGAAGGATTTGTTTGATCCTGGAACATACACTTACTGTTTAGATTCTAGGACTTAAAAACACGTGTTCTATGATTGTTTGTTGTGTCTTTGAATCATTAAATCAGATAAAGATCATCCAAAAGAAAAAGAACACAAAAATTTGACAAGACAGTCCATGAAAACTTATGATTAGGGATTGGAAATCCACAAAGTTTGTCAAGAAATCCCTCAAAACAAGAGTTAGAAAACCAAACAAGGAACTTAGTTACAAAAACCTTTTGAAAAGAAGATGCTTTTTGTATCAAAGTAGAAAAATCTTTCTTCAACATAGAACTTTCATCCATAGGTTTCATGATTTTACTAGGGGATATATTGATGATTATGCTTTAGAGCCTTTGTATTCACAAGCTTATTTTCAAAGAAAAGCTCTTTCATACGAACCTAATCGTAGTCAACCTATTCGGCAATCTTCCATCCAACAACCATCAATAGAATACTCCAACAGGCCAAATCAATTCTTATAGTAAAGAAAAATTAGAAACATTAGCCTTGTTATCCAAAATCAGGGAGTTACCAACAAAAATATTCTACCAAAATATCCAAAATCTAGGAAAATACACCAAAAAAGTTAGTCTCTTCACAGAGAAGAAAATTAGACAACACTGTAGAGTCCAAAGACCAGCTGCATAATGCATTATAGGCGCTTTTGTGCTATCTTTTAATTCATCACGGTTGAAATGACACTTTTACGATCTATTTTAGCACCGACAGCTATTATAGTGCTTTTGTTAACAGTAAACCAAACTTTGTCAATACCAGAAAATACCAGTTTCATAGCGCTTCTACAGTCTATTCTAGCACTTTTGTGTTGTCTTTCAGTGCATTATCCATTAAAATAGTGCTCCTGCAGTCTGTCTCAACACTTTTGATAAATTTTATAGCACTTCTGCCAGTGTCAAACATTACCAGTATTAGAATTTACCAGTCCTTTAGCGCATCTGCAATCTTTTTTAGAGCTTATACTATGTTTGACAACACTTTTTCCATACCTTTTAGCGCTTTTGCATTCTGTTTTAGCGCTTATATCCTATGTATTAGCACTTCCATAGGACAGAAAAAAAAATAAAAATAGAGCTTTCAGAAACATCTATCAGATTTGTTGGCATCAGAAACTCAAGTTTTTTATCAGACAGAAACATTCGCAGTACAAATAGTGTCTTGAACCTGAAACAAATAGGTTCTTACAAGTCCAAAATTCTTTTCAACGTAAACGCAAATCTTACAAATTACAAAGTTTCCAATTATCAAAACAAATCTTGATTATTGAGTTAAGTTTCCTCATCAGTATTTTGACATCCTACCATCACGAAACAAAACACGGTAATCATATTTTCAACTTAGTCTCATCAATAGAATATATTATTCTATTTGACTTTGTTAAAATAAAATTGACACTAATCCAAACACAAAAGATCCAAGTTTAGTGAAAACAACCAATACTTGTATGCCAATCTTGACAAGGTTGCAAAGACAAAAACTCAGAGAGAAGGAAATTGAAACTCCAAACAAAATGGCTCAAGAAAAACCCTTTTATAGAATCCAACAACATGATACCAATGAAATAACTCAAGAGGATATACAACACGCCCAACAGGATCCAAATTTTCATAAATTCATGGAAAAGGTCTTGGAACAAGACAAAAAAATATCTCTTGATGTTAGCAGAATTAGGCGCAAAACTTTTGAAAGATTTTGACATGAATCGATTAAAGGAAACACCTAGAAATAATGAAATAGAACCACCCAACACGCAAGACACAAATAAAGTGGTTGCTCTAACCACTCAAATGCAAAATTTACAACAACAAATTCAAGATATGCAAAAGGGAACCACAAAGAGGTATTCATTACAGGACATTTGTCCTTATCCCTTTCATCTGAGTGTAGATATGATACCCTTCCCTACGCATTGTGAGTTTCCCAAATATGACAAGTACAATGGAAAAATGGATTTGATTGACCATGTAAGGGAATTCATAATAAATGAGCCTTGAGTTTGCACAAGAGGATACTTACCTAATGAGATTATTTCCTAGGAGTTTAGGAGCACACTATATGGAATGGTTCTCCAAATTACAACCAAGGATTTGATCCTTTGAAGAACTAGTTAACAAATTTATCACACAGTTCTCCTTCAACATTCAACATAACATAACCATAAAAGATCTATACAACATGAAACAAAAGAAGGGAGAAACATTCTTACAACATTGGCGAAAGTTGTTCGCTAGATATCCTCAATCTATACCAGAAGAGGAAAAGATTGAATTATTTATCGACAACTTAAATGATGACATGATTTATAGACTAGATCTGCAATGTCCCCCAACATTTGAAAAGGTGATTGAGAACGGTGTTAAAATTGAAGACACCTTATTCAAAAGAGGAGTACTTGATTAAACATTACAATGATACATCAAACAATGCAAATTCCTCAAATCATTATGGAAACAACAATAAGCCTAAATTTTGGTAGAAAAATAGAACTACTGGGAACAATGATGCTACAACTAGCACACAAAATACAAAACCAATATTCAATTTGACAACACCTGTGAAAAAAAATCAGAATGAAAACAAAAACAACAATCAAGGTACCACTCAAAACAATAACCCAAATAATGGAGAATCTCAACCACCACCGTATCAAAGACAATCCAATCAACACAAATTTACACCATTAGGACAAACTTTGGAATCAGTAGTGAGAGAGCTTATTGCAAATAGACTTATTACTCTACTAGAAGAACGAAATTGGGAGCTGAAAGTGAAACCATCTTGGTGGAACGATGCTGACTATTGCAAATTTCATAAAAATAAAGGACATAAAACAAATGACTATATGCAATTAAAAAACCTGATACAAGACTTGATTGAAGCAAAGAAGGTGTTTGTCAAAGGACATCAAACAAACAATGATCACAGTTCATTTACAAATCCTTTACCCAACTACGAAAAAGGAGAATCTTCTTCAAACAATAAAGGAAAAAGTGTAAACTATATCTATGACACCACCATTCTTTGCATTTCTGAGGTTGAGAAAAATAATTTCATTGATAATCAAACAGATACCATAAACATCAATGACATTGTATCCCTGAACGTGATTCCAAACATAAACACATCTGACAACCAAATCAATGTCCTAAAAATTAGGGAAACACAAGACTATTAACCGATCAATGCAACAACCAAGGGGCAGTCCAAAGTGATACTGAAAGGAGTTTCATCTAAAATCACTACTCCCCCATCACATCAATACAACATTGTGGATCAACTAAAGATACTACAAAAATTTCACTACATCACGCCAAAAGTAGAATAGACTCTAGTAGCCACTCGGTGCCCAATAATTTGGATTCTGTCAATTAAAGCTATGGTGGGACATCGACCACCTCATTGTTTGTCGTCTCACGAACAAGATGATGTGTATCCTTTGAATCCACACAATGTGTAGCCTTACATATAGGGTTCTAATCCATAAACATCATGTCAAGCATGTCTTAATAGATGGTAGAGTTGGATTAAATATTTTTACTTTAAAACTAATTCATGCACTAGGCTATTCTGATAATGCCATTGATACCAGAAGAAAGATAACAATAAAAGCATATGATGAAGAGGAAAGGTCTTCCAAGGGGCTGATTGTACTACCAATTCAAGTGGGACCGATTGTCAAAAATATTGTTTTCCAAGTGTTAGATAAGGAGCTAACATATAACATACTCTTGGGACGTCCATGGATCCATGAAATGTAAATGGTACCTTCGACATATCATCAATGCTTGATATTTCCTGTCAATGGACAAGAGGTCACAATTTCAGTGGACAACAATAATCCTCAAACTTGTAACATGATTAAGGCAAATAAAGACACTCTGATACCCTACAATAGAGAAGCTAGCACATCTACTTCATCCAATGGTGAAAAGCAACTCAATTTTATATCCAAATGGGTTGAGAAGAAGGACCAGGCAAAGGAAACAACTGCTGCTGATTGAACTATATCAAATAATGAAAGACCCTTAGACACTTTATCACAGCAATTTATAGACAAGATCCAGTTAAAGGACAAAGGCTTGGGAGAGTATTCCCTTGAGCAATCTTTGTGTCTTTCACAATTGATACCATCCCCAAAATCATATGGACAGCCCAAGACAAATACACAACAATCATCACAATATGTCATGGTTTTGGGCGAAAGGTTTGTAAAGGCAGGTACCCTAGAAGATGAATCAGAAGACAAAGCCATTCTCAATTGGCTATATAAAGACGAAGAAGCCTCAACATCAACAAATATTAGCATACGAATAGATCAGTATGGGAAAGGAAATGCTATCTTAGAGAAAATGAGCTATGAAGGGCAAGTACCAATTGGCAAGAGAAAAGATGGTATTATAGAACCTATTCAACCACTAACACTTCAGCCTAAGCATAAAACAGGATTAGGCTATACAGGGGAATCAAAAGAAGAAGTAACTTAGAAAGTGGTAGAAAGGATTCTGCAAATGAGGGATGGCTCTGAAATAGATTCCAATGAATATGAATGGGATCATTTATCTGCAACATCATACACTGACAAACAAATTGATGTCATCAAAGCATATACACCCCTATGAGAGGAGGGATAAAGTTTAGGAACAAGACCACTTGTATTGGGATCACCAAATATTGATGAATCAAGTGAGGACGAACAGACATCGAGTGAGATAGACAACTCGGAGGAGGGTAATATCATAGACCTCGACCTTCCCACTAAAAATTTTGACCACCTGGCTATCAAAACACTCACAGTCGTCGACGTTGCTCAACCTGATGACTTACTACCCTTGAGGCATCCTGAACTTATTGACTGGGAACCCACTGAGCCTATTCACATACCAGTCTTTTCAAATGATGATGCCATTATAAATTTTCTTTGTAGTGACGAACCTGATACAAGTTCTACCCATAACACTCATAATGACACTGCAAATTAGGAGGGTGCCAAATCTTCCAGTTGCAAAAATGACGACAGGAAAAATAGATCTAATGGTGAAAACCTTTCTGAGGCACCATTAGATTTTGAAAAAGACAAAATAAAGAATGTATCTAACAGTGAAAACCTTTTTGAGGCACTGAAAGATGGGAAATTTGACACCCTTCCAGAGCATTACCATGATAGATCATCAGTACTGGTAGAACCAACACAATCCATAAATCTGGGAACAACTGAAAAGGAAAATATTCTACATCTGGCAGCATCTATGACAGAACAAGAGAAGCTCACATTCACCAAATTCTTTGAAGAGTAGCATATCAATTTTGCTTGGTCTTATTTTGACATGCCAAGATTAGATCTAGATAACCTGATGCATCATCTGTCTCTACCAACCAGAATCAAACCAGTCAAGAAAAAATTAAGAAAAATGCATCCCCACATCACCCTGATGGTAAAAGCTGAGCTGAAGAAGTTGTTGGATGCAGGATTTATTAGGTCTATCGATTATGCAGAATGGATTTCAAATATTGTGCTTGTATCTAAACTGGATAACAACATCAAAATATGCACAGATTTCAGAGATCTAAATAAAGTGTTCCCAAAGGATGACTTTCCTTTACCAAGTATTGACATCATTGTGGATCTAACGGCGGGCCATGCCATGTTGTCATTAATGGATGGTTTCCTAGGGTACAACCAAATAAAGATAGCACCTGAAGATCAAGAAAAGATAGCATTCACTTGTCCTTGGGGTACATTCTATTGGAATTTCATGCCCTTCGGGTTGAAAAATGTAGGTGCAACATATCAACGGGCGATGACCACTATTTTTCATGATATGATGCATACGTTCATGGAAGATTATGTGGATGACATTTTAGCAAAATCATACACCAGAGAAGGATATCTGGAGATCCTAGACAAAATATTTACTAGACTGGAAAAGTTCAATGTCAGATTGAACCCAAAGAAATGTGTGTTCGAAGTAACATCAGCAAAACTCCTTGGATACATAGTGTCAAAGAAAGGAATTGAAGTGGATTCGGCTAAGGTCAAAGCAATAATGGAGATTCCACCGCCTAAAAATATCAGTCAATTATGGCCCCTACAAGGCAAGCTACAATCCATCAGGAGATTTATCTCCCAATTGGCAGACAAAATCCACCCATTCAATCATCTACTTCATAAGAATGTCTCATTCAAGTGGGATCATGAATGTGAAACAACTTTTAACCAGATAAAGAAATATTTGATGTTGCCTCCAATACTTATGCCACCTGCAGCAGAGAAACCATTGTTACTCTATATCGCAACAACAGACATTTCTTTAGGAGCTCTCTTAGCACAAGAAGATTCTGAGGGAAAGGAGCAAGCTATTTACTACATCAACAAGACTCTCAACGGTTATGAAATAAATTACACATTCATAGAAAAGGCTTGTTTGGTAGTGGTATTTGCAACCCAGCAATTGCGACACTACATGTTGACTCATACAGTCAGATTCATAGCTAAAATAGACCCATTAAAATATCTACTCAACAAAGCAGCTCTAACAGGGAGACTAGAAAAATGGGTCATGATCTTAAGTGAGTTTGAAATCCAGTATGTAGACCGAAAAGCCATCAAAGGATAGGTGATAGTTGATCAATTAGTTGAAGCTCCATTACAGGATAATCATCCAATGAACATTGAATTTTCGGATGCAGACATTCTCAATATTACCGCACAACAATGGAGACTTTATTTTGATGGATCATACACACAAAGAGGGTCTAGTGCGGGAATTCTATTTTTTACACCTTAGGGACACACCATACCAAGGTCCTATAGACTAATGTTTCCATGTACCAATAATGTGGTTGAGTATGAAGCACTGATTATCGACATCAAAGTGGTTATTAAATGGAACATCATAGAAATACAAGTGTATGGGGACTCACAGCTTGTCATCTATCAAGTAAATGATGAGTATCAGACAAAGGATAAAAAATGCATACCATACAAGAAAATGATAGATGATCTTAAAAAATACTTTATGGAGATCAAGTTCGAACAGATACCAAGGGCAGAGAACAAAGCGGCAAATGTTATGGCGACAATTGCTTCCCTCTTGCAAATACCAGAAAATAAAGGTCATTATGAGTTTATGGTAGAACAAGTATCTAACCCTGCCTACGATAATCCTGAATCACAGACTATATGCCAAATAGTCGATGTTCAAAACTCATTATATGGAGAGATCTATACTTACCTCATGATAATATCCTTCCTCCTGATCTTTCTAGAAACCAAAAGCGTAACTTCATCTGCCAAACCACTCAACATACATTGATTGCCGATATACTTTATCGTCGAGGTCTAGATGGTACTCTTCTTCGGTGTCTAGAACATGATGAATCTGAATCAGCCTTACGTGAGGTTCATGAAGGTATTTTTGGAACTCATTCAAGTGGACCAACCCTAGCAAAGAAACTCCTCTGTTTGGGGTATTACTGGCCGAACATGGAAAAGGAATCTTATCAATTTGTTAAGAAATGCCAGATCCATGGTAATCTAATCCATGCGCCAGCACAAGAATTACACCCATTTACATCAACATGGCCCTTTTTTAGTGGGGAATAGACTTGGTAGGAAAGATAAACCCGTCTTCATCCAATGGACACAAGCTCATAATCACAACAACAAAATACTTTACAAAATGGATAGAAGCGGTTCCTTTAACAACAATCACTAGAAAGCAGATCTCGTCTTTCATACTAAACTACATAATTTTTCAGTATGGCATACCTCAGTCCATCGTTACAGACAATGGAAGACCATTTAAGAACCAGGATGTCCAGGAATTGTGCGAAAAAATTCATATCCAACATCATTTCTCAACACCGTATTATCCTCCGAGAAATGGCCAAGCAGAGGCCTCAAACAAAACAATTCTAAAAATCCTAAAGAAAACGGTTAACAATGTTGGACATGATTGGCATGTTCAGCTAAATCCTGCATTATGGGCCTAAAGAACCAGCATCAAAACACCAACAGGAGCTACACCATATGCCTTGGTATATGGATCAGAGGCCATCCTACCTATTGAGGTAGAAATACCATCACTTTGTGTCTCACTGAAGGGTATTATTACAGATGAGGATTATAGAATCTCTAGACTACAAGAACTGGAATTACTGGATGAACACCGTCAACAAGTTGTTAATCATTTGAAAGCATACCAACAAAGAATTTCCAGGAGCTACAATCACAGGGTAAAACCTAGAGTCTTTCAGGTTGGTGACTTGGTCCTAAAGGAAAACCCTAGAAATTAGCAGGACAGAGAAAAGAAAGGGAAGTTTGAATCTAACTAGCTAGGTCTCTTTGTCATCATATCAGTTTATGGATCAAGAGTATAACAATTGTCTACACCTAAAGGGGATCTGTTCGATGAACCTATCAACAATATCCATCTCAGAAATTTCTATACCTGAATCACCTAGTGCATGAATTAGTTTCTGAAAATGGTTACCTTGATGAAAACCTGGTAAACAGGCATCCTGGTGACAGAAAAATACAAAAACATAAAAAGACTAAAAAAGTGCAATAAAAACATATGGTGAAAACCTGGAAACAGGCGCTATTTGTGATTTGAACCAGCCTTTCCATCTATTGGACACATGTCATGGTCATTACTTTCACCATCATTTTACATCCATCATCATATCATTGCAAGTGGTCATGTCTCACCATAGCTTGGGGGCAACACCTGGACCTCACTGGGGGGCAAATAAACATCGAGCTTAACAAAATGGACAAACAAAAGGAATACAAATGCAACAAGAACAATGATTGAAACACAACCCAACATAGAACATCAATCACCATCGAAAACACATTGGACATCCATATCACAATAGAAAATCCAAAAAAAAAGTCAAAAAGTCGGTCTCAAAAAGTCAAAAACATGAGTCTGTGTAAGTTGAACTATCTGGTCTTTGTGTGTATAACGTAGGCAAGGCTAATCTTTGATCAGCCCTTGAGGCCCCTAAGATAGGTCTTTAGGTTAGGTTTGATCCAAAATCACAAAAACATCAAAAAATCAAAATCAGGACGGATGATCTAATCTGAATAATGATTGAAATAATTTAAGCAAAGGTTGGATAGTTGTACTTTGATCATTGTTATCATTTCTTTGGAGCAACTCAATGATGTATTGAACTAGAGAAGCTAAGAAGAATATTGGTATTTTCTTTATATATTGTCTATGAATTAGTCATTATTATTGTGTGAATTGTTGTGAGACGTGCTCTACAAAGTATCACTGATGGCATTCCAATTCACATAGGAAAGTGGTTAATTCTTGTCTGTTTACGCAAGAAATGCTCAAGTCATCTCGGTTTAATTATACCTCGATGCTTGTGTTTGCTTGCAATATCAAAAATCATGGAAGAAGTACTCAGGTCATCATTGGTCTACATTATACCATTGATGCTTGTACTTTCAACATTTTAAAAGCTCTATGATGATACAAAGAAAAAGTACTGTTAAAATGCCAATATTTGCATGTAGATTTGCATGGTAAAATTAGATTGCATTCATTATTTTTTTTGCATCTGCAGAGTGTTTGTTACAAAAGCTCGTAAGGGATTCAAATTAATGATTATCTTTTCTCATAATGGATTGAGTATACTTGACATTAACAAAAACATCATCATGATCATGTAGTTGCATCATCATTTTCATTGCATACATTAGAAAGCATTTAATTATCATTTCATCATTCATGCATTTAAATCAAATAATTTTGCATTGATCATATCATATTTTTCATATCACATAAATTTGCATAAGAAAATCTCAAAAATAAATCTATATCATTGCATTTTCATTCATCCATCAATTATATCATATATCATAGTCCATTTAACATATCATTTATCATACATCATTTTCATCCATTTATTACATCATATAACACATTCATTCAACATATCATTTAGCATACATCATTTTCATCCATTTATTACATCATATAACACATTCATTCAACATACCATTTATCATACATCATTTTTCATCCATTTTATACATCATATATTTGCATTTATACCAGAATAAAAGTAAACACATCCCATTTAAATTGCATATCATATATCATTTAGCCATGTATATAGTTACATCATCGTATATAATTACACATCATCATGCATATACATCATATATCCGTACATCATACATCATCATTATGCACATCATTAATTCAACATCATTAATCATAGCATATCATCAGATTATGATCTACATCCATAACATCATTATAAAAAGATCATCACATAGCATATAGAACATATAAAGTAAATGCATCCATCATCAAATCATATAGAAAACATCATAGATCAATAAAATTCGTTGCATATCATATAGATCAAAATCATAAATGTCAAGTATACAATGATGTCTGAAATGAAGAGAGCTATATCATCAAAAAATGGTTGTAATCGAAATGTACATCATCATCTCAAAATACAACAGGGTAATCAATCACATCATGAAAACTAGGTGTTGTTGGCTCCAGACGGTGCAGGAAACGTAGGACCAATACCTCCTCCACCACTAGAAGTACCAGGATCTCTTGGGTCTCTAGGAATAGGCTGAGTCACACCCACACTAACAGTCCTGGTACGAGTCCTGCCTGAATGAGACTACACGTAGCTAACTCTCTACTTGGACGGAATTGCATCATAATATTTCCCTCTATATTACTCTATCTCCTAACCAATACAGTTACCTCTCGCATGTAATCCGCTAAAGAGGTACCATCTGCCAATCTCTATAGTCTCTCGATAGTTGTCTAAGCCTTCTCTGTAGCATGTTTGGCAGTGTCCCTCTCAGTTGTCAATGATGTGATTTGTTTTTGCGTTGCATCCAACTGAGCCTGTACTAATGCAAGAGCCTAGGCATGGGCCTAAGCCTAAGCCTGCATCTATGTTTGGGTATGTGCCAAAAAACCATGTGCCTAAGTCAGCTACCCCTATAATGTCTGAACCTGTACCTGCAGGCTTGCTATCTGCATCTATTGTTGCTGCTGCACATCCTTCTCTAACGGATCTACAACTACTTACCTCTTGTGAGGAATAGAATACTCCTCCAAGCCTAGACTTGACCCACCTACACCCGATCCTCCTGGACTATCTCCATCACCATCTCCACTGCTACTCTCCCCATCTCCATCATCACTACTATCACTCTCATCTCTGCTGCCCTCCTCATCATTGCTACTCTCCACCTCCACCTCTCCTTACCAATAACCTCCTCCTCACCACCAATCTCATCTCTCCTTCATTGGCATCAGTGTACAAACACAATCTCCTCACCAACAGGTAATGGTGCTAGCTCATCAGGAATAGTAATGTGAGGAAATGGATGTAAAACAAGGTACTCGGCATAATCTGCTATAACAGGTGCCTCCACAATATCAGGTCGGATCTCCCAAATATATGGTTGTAAAGCTTTAAACTCTTGCACTGCTACATCATATGATATCTTAGGCCCCCAATCTATCAAATCCAACTGTCATCGAGCGTAGTGTGCAACACCCTACGGAATACCCTAAACAATGTCATACTGACGAAGCACTCATCTCAGAATAAATCTCTCTAGAACCCATTGTGTATGCCCAATCAAAGTAAAAGACTAACAAAAGAATGGCAGTTGCACATCATCATCATCCCACTGCTCACAATCCAAGTAGGGGCGCCAGGTAATAGTCTCCATATCATCTAATACTATGCGCCAATGATCTAACTTACCCAGCTTAGGCTGAGTAAGTCGACCAACATAAATATGTACTTATGGCCGCCTCATAGGATGTTGCCTCACTGACACTAGTCACTTGACAACAATATGCTCCCACGCCCACACCTGAAGTAAAGTAACACTAGTCGATAAACTCCAACCTCCAAGGTACACCACTAAATGTAAATCATGATAAAGGTGGGCAAGCATGCACATGCCCCAAGCATATCTAGTCCCATGAATGACCATACTCTCCAACACTTGGTCCCAACCAACAAAGAATTCATTTGAGTTGTGATCAGGACAAAAGAATCCTTCGATAAATCCAGTAAGAACTGTCAGAAAAGTGGTGTATGTGTCAACCATCTCCCGCCACAGAATCCACTCTCTAGCAATCCTAGCATCCTGAAATACCCTCTGAAGAGCATCAATACCACCCTGCTCTGATGAATCGTAAACAATGATATCTCCCACAACTGGTATTTGCAAAATCCTCTAGACATCCTCTGGAGTCACTGTGATCTCACCAGTAGCTAGGTGAAAGGTGTTATGCTCGTTGTGCCACCTCTCTGCTAATGTTGTCAAGAGACCTCGATTAATCCTAATCTGGGGCATCTGAAGTAGGGAAGACAATCCACAACAAGTAATGATAGTTGTCTCAAGCTGCACAAGCTGTCATATCAAATCAAAGGTCTGCGGAAATCGCTCTCTAATCTGGAGGTTCACCAATGACTCCTATTATCAAGAAATATTCAAAGTCAGTACTCCTTGTCAAAACATCACACATCAATTATCCTATCAAACCTAATCGGCTCTTGGTGAGACTTTTGATTAAATCTCGGGAGCGAACAATCATTGAACCTCGCCTATCATGAGGTCAAAACATCATTGAACCTCACCTATCATGAGGTCAAATATATCAAGTCAACCTTGCCTATCATGAGGTTCATCAATCAAACTATAATTATTCATCACCTATCATGAGGATAATTATCATTAAATCAAACATCAGACCTCACCTATCATGAAGTTGAAAATCATTTACTTGATTAGGATCATCAATCATATCAAACCAAAGGCTGACACGATAAAAAAATGACAAAATCAAGGACAAATTTGACTTTTTTTGCAATCTGACTTAGAAGAGCTAAAAGAGAGTTTCTAAGCGCCAAACTATCAAAAGCGCCATTTTAAAATGCAAAAGCACTAAAACAGACGGTTAAAGCACTAAAACACCAAAAGTGCCACTTCATCAGGCAAAAGCGCCAAAATAGATAGTCAAAGCGCCACTTTATCAAAAGCGCTATTTAATCAAG